>JAMKPZ010006094.1:0-18074 GCA_024699675.1 Amphibolis antarctica | reverse complement strand
TAATGCTGGCAGTGGACATGTTCGCAAGAGCCTGAGTCAAAAGAATAATCCAGATTCCAGAGTCAACGGCTACCGTCCTGAGAATGATACAGTTATTTACTGAAAGGCCAAAGCATGTTTGGGGAACAGCTCTTTACTGAAAGATCAGGTACTTTGGATTCATAAGAAGCCCTAGATTGAAGTAGAATCCTCCAGAGGATAGAGGAGGAAATGCAACAAATGTGGAGGTGCAGGAAAAAAACAGAGAAGCACTCAAGTGATCGGTCACTTCCAAAGAACCACATGAGATCATTGATGGTGTACCATTTGGTAAATTGCTATCATGCTAATCTTGGTAGGGCATTGGAAACTAATATCCAACAATATAACGTTATATGATGTACTGTATATTTGTGTGTAGCTTCTCATCTCTCATATTAGAGTTGATGATCAATTATGTTATCTCATTGTAGTGCGAATAATAAGTTGAATTTGATGTTTTGAGCTTCCTTGTGGTTTTACTTCTTGGGTCATCTTTGTTCTTCAATGGTAAGTAACATAGGTTTGAATTTACATCAAGCCTAATAAAATGAACCAAGGTCTGGTGGGCACAAAAATGATGCTCTTAGAAATACCTACAATGATAACTCCATCTTTACATTCCCAATACAAGACTGAGGTTGGTATATAAAAATTTCCCAACGCAGAAAACTGACTTTGGTATACATAACACAGACTGGGGCAATACTACTAAAATAATGTTTCAATGGTTGAGAGACGACCTTTCACTAAAACTTACAGTCTCAAGTTCAAAATTTTACTAATACGGTAGAATTATATGAATGTAATAATTGTAATAATAATAAAAAACACAGAGTGGGGCAATGAAAATGAGAATTTGATGCTGAGAAATCATACAAAAGTCCATTCCTCGTGGGTTAGCTGATGAGTGACAAGTTAAAATATATATATATATTTCGATGAGAAGACCTCCAGAACGTGAAGTGCCAAATATATATATATATATATATATATACACACAAGGGCATAGATTCTGTAGATGCCTATAGAAATTGATTATGTAGGCGTCCGTCGACGATAGTTGAAATTATGTAATTTAAAAGTTACTTTTTCTCATATAAGTGAAATTTAAAAATATTTTCTCTCTTCACCTAAAAAGACATGTATACTCTATTTCTCTTAACTTTAAAAGTTCAATATTTTAAATTATTGTATTAATTAACTTATGAAAATTAATTAATTATTCATTAATTACGAATACGGTGATTAAATTAATTCTCACGTCCATTTCTTCACTAAAGTTTGATGATCCATCTGAAGTCTCTTGTTGCTGATTTACATACTTCTCTTTAACTTGCAAATCAAAAGATTCTTCTCTAGTTTGTTGATTAGAGATTGTTGGAGGACTGTAATGTTCTTCTATTTAATCTGAAAGTTGATATTTTGTAGCTTCCTCCACTGTTTGTTCATTAACTGACACATGCTCAGAAACTGGTTCTTTTATTTGTTGTAACTGTAATATTTCTTCAACTTGTTCCTATGCATTAGTCCGAACAGTTGCATCAATTTTTTTTCTTCATGCTCTACAAAATCACTTGTGTCAGAAAATTTTTGTTGTTCTTCAACAGAGACAAATAGTGCCTACTGTAATTTTAAATTTCTCAAAATGTCTTCAATGTTATCTGTCTAATCTGTTGGAGAACTATCTGTCTCTGTAAAAACTATTTCAGCAACAACTGTTACTATACCATTTGATTCATCATTAATTTCAATATACTTTTCACACTATGGTGGAATATTCATTAACAGAGCATCTTCTTCCTTCTATTACTTCATTAATTGAATATAAATTTATAGAAGTCTTTCTTTCCTATCGATATACTCTTGCATTTCAGCAAAAGCTCAAAATCTATCTTACCTTGTATTTTTCAATACATATTCAGTAACATCATTCCTTTTATTTATCCAACTGAATGATGATGTACCTTTAAAAACATTCTTTACACATAAGTCATGCACAGCAAAACTTGACAATTTTGCTGGAATTGCATCAACTATAAACAGAGATGACTTTAAAATAGTCACTTCTCTTTTCTCAAAATTATTAATCACCTTTTGAAAACAACTCAATTCAAAAGATGACAAAAATGTTTTACCTATTCACAGACCTTCATTTTCACTTTCATTACTAGCAGACTTTGAACTATTGCTCTAGTTATCTGAAGTGACTATTTCAACTTGTTTCTATGCAGTGGTGACTTTAAACAAATCTTCAAACTCTTCAACCCTACTTTTAGAGGTGAATTATTCTGAAGTTGACGGTTGTTGATGGATGAGTTTAGTCTTCTTCAGCTTTGGAGCAGACTTGTTATGTCTTCTTTCAGTAAGTCTTGAAGACTGTCCTATTTCAAATGTACCGAAGAGTGTCATTGAATCAGCAAATGATTGTAACACATATAGCTCAACATACCTGATATTGTGTATTTTTTCTCTCTGCAACAATAATCGTAGTCGCCAATTATCTGTTTTTGCTTTTTTCTTCTCCTCAGCAACAACTTCAGAAACCTCAGGAGAGAAGTCAAACCTCAACTTCAACAACTGTATCTCTTTGTCAACCTTATCGATTTTGACCTGTCATATACGCAGGAGTAGTGGTAGAACTTGAATGGTCTTCTTCCTGCGTACCATTGCTATGTTACTATCACTAAAGCTTCCTTTTCAAGTGATGCACCACGCAACTATCGAGAAGACTAGGACATAGGGCATTACAAATTTAAGCCTTATATATGCTTAGAGATTAGGAGTTAAAGTTGTCAGATTTTTATAATCGGATCTTACCATAAAGATATTTTCTATTCAATAATATCTTTAGTCCTTAACTGAAGTTGTCACGTCTAATTCACGTGATGAGAGAAAAGTGCATTTTGTATTAAAAAACTGGACAATTGTATTAAACGACTGGTGTTTTAACATTCACATGTGACTTTTTAAGTTAGGCACGTACGTTGTACAGTATGACCGTCAACTTAATATTTGAAGGGGTATAGTTAGGTAAATAAGTGTTAGATATGAATATTGTTCATGAAAAATCACGATAGAATGTTACGTGAAATTTTAAGTTCGCACGTGATGAGAGAATCAACGTTTTATGTTAAAAGATCAGACGATTATATTAAAAGATCGGTGTTTTAACATTCACACGTGACTTTTTAAATTAGGCACATGTATTGTACAATATGGCCGTCACCCAAATAATTCAATTGACGGTACTTCCACATAATTGTAAGGTAAAATCACGGAACTACTGTTTATAGACGGGTCTGTAAACGGTACTTCCATCCGTCGCTACTTTATTTCTACGATATTTCCGCCTTATTTAAACGTTGGAAAACCACTTGACAGTTTTCTACAATGATAGTAGTTGATAATTAAAGGTAACATTTCAAATTAAACATATTTTACTTTGTACTTAATGTAATTAATAGTTTGTCGGTCTAACTAACTTTTTTCCCAATAAATGTTGCAAACATTTTTCCCCTAACAAATGTTCATTCATGTTAAATGAAATTATAATCAATGCACTTAATAAATTAACTTTTAATAACATGAAAGCACATTTGTAACTTGTTGGTAAATTCAACACTAACTAACGTCCTTCCATATTCCATTCGATAACTTTAAAAAGCTCGATGGGAAGACGAGGGGACTCCATGTAGATGAGGAATCGCATGTGACTTTGATCGGAGAAAAAGAATCGCAAATCGCAGGTGATTTTTTGTGAATTTTTTTGTGTTAAAATAAATTGACTGTTTTTACGTGAGTGTCATTGATCAGAGTTTTTTTTCAAACACTCTCTCTTTTGATCAAATTACCATTAGACATTAATCCAACGAATGCCTACAGAATTAATTTCTGTAGACACTTATAAAACCATTTTCCCCTACATATATACACATATATATTGGGTTGGTTTTGCTGGGTCAAGGAAGAAATATATGATCAATTTCTATTTGCTACTTGTAAACGTTTTTTAAAATTAAGGTATTTTAATTTAAAAAAGGTAAAATGTAAAATCACGAAAAACAAAAGAAATGAATCGCTCGTAATCATTACGTATTTTAATTTCTTCTCATTTTTAAAATTATTTTTTAACATTATTATTATTATATAAATTTTAATATATAAATTTTTATTATTTAAATTATTATATAATTTTAACTTTATTTACGAAAATAATTTTAACTAACTTCTGAAGCTAAATTGTTTCCAAACATGTGCATGATTTTGTCTCGATACTTCTTATTATATTCTTACCATTTTTTAATTACATACACGTGTCTTGTTATTCATAGTGTGCGTTTTTAATTTTTCATGAATTATACAGTTGCGTCTTATCAGATGATATAAAAAATTAAATTTAACATATTAATTTATTATTTCTTATCTATTAGTTTTAAATATTTATGCTAAAAAATATTATAAGTGTGTGAAAATAGTTTTTTAAAAAGAAAAATAAAAAAATACGTTAAGGGTTAGGCGGGTGCGGTGTCCCTACCCTCGTCCATAAAAAGAGAACGTTCGTTTTCACGGACCTGGAGGATAAGGGCACCGCGGTGAGTCCAATTATTCTGTTCGCTTGCTCCCACAGCAGTCGCCAGGCCATGTCCCTCCTTCTGCGCTCCCACCTGTTCGCCGCCGCCCCCGCCGCCGCCCGCTTCTCCCGTCGTTCCCCCACCTCTCGCTTCTCCTTCCTCCCACCTGTCTCTTGCTCCTCCACCACCTTCCCTCAGAGCGTCTCCACCACCTCCCCTCCCGCCGTCATGGACTCCGTCGACGATTGGGGCAACGCCCCGCTGTCGGCCGTGGACCCCGAGGTAGACGACCTCATGGAGCACGAGAAGCGCCGGCAGTCCCACGGGATCGAGCTCATCGCGTCGGAGAACTTCACCTCCCTCGCCGTCATGGAGGCCCTCGGCAGTCCCCTCACGAACAAGTACTCCGAGGGCATGCCGGGGAACCGCTACTACGGAGGCAACGAGTACATCGATCGGATCGAGGTCCTCTGCCAGTCCCGCGCTCTCCAGGCATTCCGCCTCGATCCGTCCTGCTGGGGTGTCAATGTCCAGCCCTACTCCGGCTCCCCCGCCAATTTCGCCGTGTACACGGCCTTGCTGAATCCGCACGATCGGATCATGGGGTTGGACTTGCCGTCCGGTGGACATTTGACGCACGGTTACTATACGGCCGGGGGGAAGAAGATCTCCGCGACGTCGATTTACTTCGAGAGCTTGCCGTATAAGGTCAGCCCTGCCACGGGATACATTGATTACGAGAAGCTGGAGGAGAAGGCCTTGGATTTCAGGCCCAAGTTGATCATTTGCGGCGGGAGCGCCTACCCTAGAGATTGGGATTACTCCAAGTTGAAGTCCATCGCCGACAAAGTTGGCTCTCTCTTGCATTGCGACATGGCTCACATCAGTGGTCTTGTCGCTGCCGAGGTAACTCCTCTCTCATTGATTCTGATGGCCACTGCATGTCGTTGTTATCGAAAGATGAGATTTTTCTTTTGTCTAATGCTATGAATCTCTCGTTGTCTGAATTGTGTTTGGTATCGTCTTCGAATTGTGTCTGTCTCATATAATCACATTATTGGTCTTGTCACATTCCAAACTGTTGATCGTCCCGCGTGAACGTGCCCGTGGGTTGCTCTCCGATGGGCCGCATGGCATTTGACAGGTGCATTTGTCAATAACTGGAATAGTGATGGCTGTTGGCCGCAAAAATGTGAAATTGCAAAATCGCCTCATCAGCGGATGGGTGGAGAATAGTGAGGGATTCGATGGAAGTATGTCGGTGAACAATGGAGTGTGAGTAGGTGCTGATCACAAGCGAAGGGTGTGGGAACAATTGGGCAAGGGAAAGGGTGGGGGAAGTTTGTGCCATTCGTGAGCAGAAGGGGCAAGGGAAGTGGCGACCGGGGGAAGCTTACGGGTGTCGATCGCAAATGTGGAGCAAGGAAGAAAAGGGGTGAGGGTGAGGGTGTTCTTGTTTTTTACCAAGTAGAGAGCTACTTTATTCTTGGAACTCGTGCAAAAACATGCAACCACGGGAAGTTGCTTTTCTCCCCATGTGAACAGTGTTGTCCGTGGGAAGAATTTCATCTACTGTTCGGATTTTTCCATTTGTTTCACCCTTACCCAACTCCCCAAAATCTACAGTTGTTGGAGCAGGGAGTTTGTCTAGCTAAATGGTGCCTTTGTGTGTGTATGGCACTCTCTCATTGTTTGATTGTGTTTGATACTATGCTTCAAATTAGAAGAAATCGATTTTTCCATTTGTATTGGGAATATGGAATCATCTGGATTCTGAATCGGGTACTCTTGTAGGAATGATGTTTGTTAAAATGAAAATGTAACATAGGATCTCTCGTCCAGCTTCGATGTTCAGATGGCTGGACTGTTAGTGTTAGATCCAATGCTTTGCATCATGCTATCTTTTTGTAAAACTGTTGCACATATTTCTTCTCGCTTACAACATGATTTAGTAAATTAATATAAGTCCTTGGAGCATTTTCTGTTGTATTTGATCATTTAGATATAAGCTAAGTTTAATATCATCAAGATCATTGAGTTTTTTGTTTTTATGATTGACTGGGCATCTTTGCACTACCTTTTCATATTTATTTAGTAGTTTGCAGTCAGGTGTTGCATTTGCACTAGTCTATAGTCTCATTTTTGGTTTATTTAATAAGTTTTTTTCCTTTTGCAGGAAGCTGCAAATCCATTTGAGTACTGTGATATTGTAACAACCACAACCCACAAGAGTCTCAGGGGGCCTAGGTCTGGTATGATCTTCTACAAGAAGGGGCCCAAACCTCCCAAGAAAGGTCAACCTGAAGGTGCAGTGTATGACTTTGAAGATAAAATCAACTTTGCAGTGTTCCCTTCTCTCCAGGGAGGGCCACATAATCACCAGATTGCAGCTTTGGCTGTGGCACTGAAGCAGACAATGACACCAGGGTTCAAGGCCTATGCAAAGCAGGTCAAGGCTAATGCTGTTGCTCTTGGAGACTACTTGATGAACAAGGGTTACAAGCTTGTTACTGATGGGACTGAGAACCACCTTGTTCTTTGGGATCTTCGACCTTTGGGTTTGACCGGTAATAGTTATTTCGATCTTGTAGATTCAATCAGCTGTAGTTTACAGTATTCGTGTTTTCATTTGTCCCATACTGTAGGTAACAAGGTTGAGAAGCTCTGTGATCTGTGCAACATCACAGTCAACAAGAATGCTGTATTTGGTGACAGCAGCGCTCTTGCTCCTGGAGGCATTAGGATCGGTAATTCTCTTTTCTTTTGTGCTCTCTCAATCTTTTTTTTCAATTTAGACTAATATGTGGTTAGGGTTTTATGTAGGTGTGAGAGCTGTTATGTGTTTTCTCTTTATTGTGTGTGTGTGTAATTAATGGACAACATAATCTCATTTTCAACTTCACTTACATGGTGTCCTCCATTTACCTTTCTCTATAGGTATACTAACAAAATAAGTTTTTTTAAAAATCAGTAAAAAGACATGGCCATTATGATGAACCTTGGTGGTGGATGCGTAGCCACATAATTTAGGTAAACTTAACCTCATATGCTTGGTTAAAAGTTTGTATTCTAGTGTAGAACGTATCTCAAAATATTATCACATATATCTCTGTGATTTCACTGCAAAGCAATAACCAACAGTTACAATCACCAATCAAATGGAACATCTTCTCAAAATTACCATGTGCTACCACATTGAAATGCCTCTTTTTTGGACTGCAAATTTCTATCTCGATAGCTTTGTTCTAGGCAGCTCCGAGTTGTTTCTGCGATTGAGCCTTATATTTATGCAACACAGGTTCTCCGGCCATGACTTCGAGGGGACTCAAGGAGAAAGATTTTGAACGGATTGCTGAATTTCTGCATCAGGCAGTGATGCTGACCTTGAAGATACAGAAGGAACACGGGAAACTTCTGAAAGACTTCAACAAGGGTCTGGTGAACAACCAGGAGATTGAGAACCTCAGGAAGGAAGTGGAGAAGTTCTCTGCATCTTTTGGCATGCCTGGCTTCCAAATGTCTGCCATGAAATACAAAGACTAGGAACTAGGAGGGTTTTTGTTTCTCTCTGTTTAAGCTTTTGTTGTCCTTGATTTGTGTGCTTCTGCACACTGAAATTTTCCTTGTAATGCTCTGCCATGCATCTTGATGTTATGCGGTGGCAATATTATAAAAGCTTAATTGGTATAGCAAAATATTGATAAACAAGGATCAATTAAAGATTATGAAAACTCAAAGACCTTTTTTTTTAACAGTGGTATGCATCATAATTTCCATTTATTAGCAGGTTGGCTGTCTTTTGATGTAAAGCTGCATTTCTATTGAGTTTAAAGAGTTAAACAAACAATTAGGAAGATGTGTAGGAGTGAAGAACTTTATTTTTCCCCCTTCACTTTTAACAACATCAACTCAGTTTTACTGTCATTTTTAAAGTTTGCAATATAGACATTGAGTATAGAAACGACATGAATATCTTACTTGAAATTAATTTCATTGAGAATTTCGATACCTTTATCAGATCAAAATGGTCTAATTAAAAAGAAAAAGAATATTATTGAATATCAAGGTGATATTTATGAAGTTATTATTGAAAATAGTATTATTTCTGTTAACTCAAATATAACAAAAAAAACATAAAATATGGTAGACCAAATTTTATCTAAAACAGAAAAATTAAGAGTCGAGCCTTTTTCTTTCGATCTTACACAGTAACACCATTTGTGATTTAATATTCTAGTACTCCTTTTCATTTGTGATCATTTTAGAACCTACAAAAATCTCTATCTTTAAATTAAGCAAATTTATGAGAGCACAGACCACTAGATCATTCTTGACTTTGAAACAATATTGAAATGTGAAATATCTAACTCAAAATAAATTATTAAGCACAAATTTCTCTTTCATACCTACTTAACATGACTGATTTTTTTATTTTTATTCAAATGATTTTTCTGATGTCAACCCATTTGTAGGTCTTGCAATCTCTTTTTCGATATGTTTGTCGAATTTCTGAATAAATAGGTGAATTTGAACATCTTCGACAATCTGAGAAGAGGATAAACAACATAATTACTATATATTTATTTACTGAACTTCAACAACTTGTCTGGGTGGTGTAGTCGGTTATCACGCTAGTCTCACACACTAGAGGTCCCCGGTTCGAACCCGGGCTCAGACATCTTGAATCTTGTAAAGCATTTTTATTTATATACATTGTGGTTTTGGAAGAACATCCTTGTAGTTCCACTTAATCACTTTTGTGCTTTTGATTAATATGTCAATCAATCTAAATAGTCTATTCTTTCATGAGTTAAAACTTATGTGGTGCTCAAAATTATAATTTCGTATTTCAACTTTGAAAATGCAACTTTACTATTTCAATTCAAATCTTACACTTCCACCACTAAAGTAATATATTAGTAATTAAAAGATCTCTTGACCTTAAGTTTAAAACTTCATAAATGTAATAAAATTATCTTAAGTAATAAATTCCAAAAACAAATTCAAATCATCGAAAAAATTGTTGAAAGTTCGCTTATCGAAAAGATGTGAAAAGCATTTATCTTACATTTTTAACCTTGGGTATTTACGCAAAAAAGTACACCTCTACCAAAATGTAACTACAAACAAAATCCCAAATACGGTCTAAATATAACATGGTTTGGTTGCAACTATAGAAATAGTTTGACTTAATTCAAATATTTTTCAAAGCGTTTGATCCCAATCAAAACCCAACAGGACAGACGATTGAGTAATTGAAATACGTTCCAGAGAAACAACGATTGCTCAAAACCAGACATGCATAGACTCATCTAAAGTTGACCTTGCAACAAAAGAAAAGGAAAAAACACACACACACATCGACCTTATGATTGTCTTTATACTAACAAATGACGCTGTACAGGAATGCCTAAGCCGTGAAAACTCAAGATGGGCGTTTGTGCTTGGTAATGTGAGACGAAGGCATCAAGTATACATCTACCCTGCCGCATCTGCAGAATTGAGTCTTGGTTGTGGACATTGCACGCCCCATTCCCTCAAAACAACTCTCCATCCACAAGGCTACTACGGCATCCAAGATTCACCTTGAGCTACAGGAAAAAAGGCAATAATGGAACAAAGAAATCATCGTGGATGAAGAAGCTTTCAGTTGTCAACATCCACCTAGGGATTTCTTGTTCCAATACCAAATAATGTCATGTTGAATGCCTCCATCAGGCTTTTTTAGCCGAGCAAATCTCTGAACAAATTAGGGTTTTCCCCTGATGGCGTCACACCCACCTGCCTTGCCGTGGCAAACTTCTCCAGGGAAGCTTGGGTGTCCGGACCCTTCTTTAGCGCTCCAATGCCTCCTGGCTTCTTTTCTTCACGCGAGCTTTCAGTAGAATCAATAATGTTGGTGAGGACAGAACTGGCCGGACCACTGCTCATATCCAATATTGGTCCATTAGGCAGGCCCAAAAGATCAGGTGGCTTTGTAACAGTCACTGCACTGGTATCTGCAGATGGTGTCAGCGTGCCTGAATCAAGTAGTCCTTCCAATTGCTCAAACGGATCTCTTGGTTTGGTAATGGATGGGGCACTTTCTAGAGCTGGTTCACCCAAATCAAGCAAATTTGGGGGTGGGTCGGACGGCTGTGCCTTTTCTTGTGAAGACAGGGTAGGTGCAACACTTTTTGCCGTTGAAGTTTGTTTTTCCGCTTGAGCATGGCTACTCCTTGAAGTCTTCCTTTCTGTTTTATGCTGCGTTGTACCAAATAAAGATGCAGCCAGCCGTTGCTTTTCATCTGATATTTGTACTTGCGGTTTCCTCGAATCATATGAGAGATCTTGAGTAGCTGAGCTTATTGGTCCAACTGCATCAATACTTGTCACCCCATTTGCTGCTTTCTGACCATTCGAAGTTGAGCTTGACGGAGCAGAAGGAGATGAATAGACTGGCCTGACCCATTTTTTTTGAACACCATCAAGACGCAATCTAACACCATCATCAGTAGATGAAACATCAGTCACGATTGGCAAGTTTGATGGCTGCATAGCTTCCTTGGAATAGATTGGTTCAGACACTGGAACCAGATCAGACATAGAAGCAACTGGTATTGATGTCTTCACGGGTGAATGCTTTGGGAGCTCATACGCCTCAAATCTGAGAGTATGAGCAGAAGGATCCCGTTCTTGATTTTTGAAGTTGTCAGTGTTGAACATACCAGATCGCTCATTCTCAGCTAGGTATGGATTAGCTCCATTCTCTAAAGACTGTTGTACATAAGCGTCCAGGAAATGGAGGCTTCTATCTACCTGCAAAAGAGATTTATTTTGAAGATATATATAGGCACGTATTCAGATGCTTGGAATATTAAAACTGGAAGCGAAATATAGTTATCCACTGTGATATTAAGCAGAATTCAACCAAAAGTAAGTCAAGGCAAAATGAGGTGTTAGACCTAGCCAGAAAAGAAGACCACGTCATTGCAATATAAGAACTTGGGATGCTTATGAAGAAATATGTGATGGATTGCACATCACGTCAAAATCATCTGCTTATTCTTGCAAGAGTATTTTCTCAAATCTTTTTGCTTTCCAGACACGAAATAACATCTAATATTCTGAAATGTCCATCAGCTAGTTTTTTTTTGCCCACCAGCTAGTTATAGCATTGCTTTCTGGACAAGGTAATTAATCATATTGTCAACTCTAGTTGTTTGTCAAAGTGGAAGACCCGGATGCTGAACTTGGTTTGTCATATATTCTCAACTCTAGATGTCCCTTATCGGGACATCTGCTTTATTTGCAAAATGCTTCAAATGGTACTCACAGAAAGACCACTAATTTCTTATTATGGTTAGCTTTCTTTCTTTTATTTTATCAATTCTAGATCTGGAAAATCAAATTTCAAAAAATATAACCTAGTAGGCACTACAATCATCATCTAACATATTTCACTTTTCATTTTCTTCCACCTGAAATAGATAAATACATATTTTAAGTTTTGTAGCCACATGCCAAGCATGCTTGAATCATAAATGTCATTGGTACAAGATACAGAGCCTAACTAGTTTTACAGAAAACATGTATACCGCAATGTACATAACAAAGACAATGTATATGATAAAAACTCCAGGCTTACTTCAATATCTTCACAACTTGCATCAAATGGGATTATATTTTCAACAGCATTGGTATTCAAATGCAACATAGCCTCTAATTCATATGAACGTTGTTGCAGATCTGTTGAATGAGATGCTGACAGTTCATCGACAAAGGATTGGCACTGCAAAGATGTTTTTAATGTGATGAGAAATGCTTACCATGTTGAAAGTTAAATCTATGCTAATGAATTTGTTATACAGCTTAGCACATGAAAGATGTACTTACCTTTCAGAGGCATCTAAAAAATCATAAATACGATACAATTTTAAGGAAAAATTCCTGAATGAGTACCTCAGGCAACAAGTCCACTTTTCTCCCAGCAGCCATTTCAAATGCATATAATTTCATTATTGCTGTAATTGCATAAGCCTACAGAAAGGGAGCAATTGAGCATGTGAAATATTCTAAAATTTGTCATTTATTTGTCAAACCTAGTCAACAGGTTGATGAATTAATATATAGAGTACAAATAAGTTTTAAAATGAAACAATGAAAAACATTTCACATAAGCTTGTCTCAATAATCATCGCAATAGTCAAAGAAAAGTCTTCTTTGTAGTTGTTTATCAATCTTTTTACATATATCATTGAAATATGTAATTTAACATGCAAAGCATCCCTCTGAAATAGTTGATATAAACATTCAATTGCAAGATAAAAGTTATATATCAAATTTTCAATGAACTGATTTTGACATCAGCATGGTTTTACTCAACAGTCCTATGAGTAGTTTTACGGTTTTGTGAATGATCCCATAAAAGAATGGCAAAGCTGAACATGATCTGAACAAGATAGCTCAGTGTTCGACTTCTAACCCAGATAAATTAGCGTAGATACCTTCACAGTGTCATTGTTAGGATGAGCCTCTGAAATGTCACATAACTTTCCAGTAATATAAGATGCAGAGAACTTCCCATCAGCAGTCCCATATTCACCAAGTACCCAACATATGACCTATAGACCATGCAGTCTTAAATCTTAAATTAGAAAAAACATATAAAAATTTGCATTCATGGAAAATACATAAAATTTGTTGTATATAAAAATACATATATGCAGAAAATTTGCATTCATGAAGGAGAAGGATGAGTAGGAGCAAGTCAATAGAAGTACTTGTAGAAACAACGATGGCAGCTTCGGTTCTGCAAGAATTTGTACATATGAACTAACCTGCAACGAAAGAGAACATTTAAAACTTCATAACAAAAATCACTTAACAACGATACAAATTCAAAAATAGTATTTTTGTTTTGGATGATGGCATCTAAAAATCCAGAAATAATATAAACTTCAGACCACATATTTAGAAAATCATATCCAATCAATAATGTCAAATAGAGGTAAAAGAACCGCCCTCACTCCTTTTGAACAATGTGCAAGGACCTCTTACATGATAGATATGTGTGAAGATCATTTTCAGTATACTCTGATGGCAAATGAAGTCCCCAAAGGACTAAACAAACAAATATATTTAAAATGTAAGATAAGGGACTAATTAACAGTTAGCACTTACAGCTGATGATCTCAGTTGGCTATCAGCACCATCATCATCCTCCCCAAATCCCTCAGCAATTAGCCGCATTAAATTATGGGCTACTTGAACATTTACAAGGTCACCAGCATGCTCAAACACCTTATTCATAGTCTAGAAATAGATAATAGAACAGCAGCACTAAAAACTGTCACATACATGAAAACATTAGATGCAAAGAAGATAAACCCAACAGACTTTACCCGAATGAACCAATGATTGCTTGGTGCAAATTGCTCAGCAAGCTCAACACATCGAGATGCTATTTCTGTTTTGTAGTGGTTGTCAGTTATGCTTATCATGTAGTCAATCATCCTATCAACTATGACTTCCACATTGCTAGATTTAGTCATTTTGTAAAGTAATTCAAAGGTCTTTCTCTTCAGAGTGTCGTCAGGGTCCTGTGGGAAAATATACCTAACCCAAATGAAACCAGAAACACTAATAACAATAATTATAATGAAACTTTTCATGGAAGAAGTCATTAGTAATTACTCCAGAAATAACAAATTTTTATATAATGAAGCATTCACCTTTTCAAACAAGGAATGCTTTTCAAAATTCTACAAAGTATTTTCTGGAAAAATATATCAATGTACAAAACAAAAATCAAAGATTGAGCTCGAATACTGAAATATTAACAATATTGGTGATATAGGGCCAATTCTACTTATGATGATAAAATGCACATTGAATTGACACTTTAAATAGCAAGTTAATATAGGGCTGAGGGCATCATCACATCCATGGTTGACAGGACTTAAACATGTTGGGATATTTTGAAATGCTCTTGTCGATGTAAAAGTAAGAAAAATAGGCTCAAATACTTGTTTGAGATTCGGAAAATCATTGCGATCAAATAGAAACAATAATTTAAATCTAAATCAAATAAATCAGAGTAAAAAAAGGAGACATGATCTGGTGAAAATAAAGATTTTAAGAACTAAGGACTCAAATTTTCTTTACAATGGAGAAAGGCTTTAGCAACAATACAAAGTAGGCATATCAAATTTATAGGTTCATATTCAGAAAATTATCTGTTTTTTTTACCTCTAAACAATCAATCACAGCCAGCTGGTGTTGTTCAGCAATTTCTGGATTTATCTTCAGAAGTCTACCAAGTGCATCAATGCCCATGTATTTAAGGTTATGACTTTCACTCTGTTCATCAAAGAAGTAGTTCAAGAGTTTCCTTCAGGAAAAGAAAATACAGAAAACAGACAGTACATAATACAAAAGCTAGAGCAGCTCCTAACCATTAACATATCACCAACCCACCATGGTTATTAATTTTAATGGCTAATTATGGAAGAAAGCACAAACCTTCAAAAATCTGGATGTTGCTTCTGCAGCAGTTTCTAATAACTTGTTTTGTGGGTTGATAGCTGACACACAACATATGCACTCATACAGTACGGCATTTCCAATGTTGCTTGATGATTCTGACTTCCTAAAAATATCAGCTAGAACAGTATACATTCCTTCACTTGCTTGCTTATCACCATTTCCCAGCAATGCAAGAATTTTTAGTAGTCTGATCTGCAGAAAATATTTAGGGATATAATATCATTTATATCCATCTTTTAAGCAACCAAAGAAAATTTGTTAAAGTTTTTTTGGAAATGTAAAATTTGTCAATGTTATTTCACAACATTTAGACAGATAAGAAAAACTCTTGTCAAGTTGATTGGCCAAAAGCAAACAAACATGAACAAAAAAAAATTGAGAAGTTTCTCAAAAAGAGAGAAAACAGAAAGAAAGACAAAATCAAAGCAAAACAACATAAAGGATGATGATTTAGGAAACTATACACATTCACTAGAAAACCATGAGATAAAAAATTTAATATGTTGCCAGATCCTCCAATTACTTGAATCACTAAATTCCTTTACGTAAATAGAAACCATGTTTCCACGATGAAACTTGTAGAAACTTCTACTTTACTTTTGATGATTTTTAAAATATTTTGAACACCCAGATTTGTAAAACATGAATGTAGAAATTATATACAAAATAGTTGTTGAAATTTGAAATATAAATTTTAAATTTTAAAATATAAATGCTCGAATTTATAATATAATTTTTGATTGGCAAGAAATGTGTTGTATGATTAGATCTAATGTAGAACTTCAAATTTAATCCAACATTTGAATTTAAAATTTGAAATTGATTGGAATTATTGAATTTAAAGGTTGCTAAAGTTTTCAATATTTTTTGATTGGTTGTGAATTATGAAATATACCCATTATAACCAGTGAGCAAATGAAATAGCCATTGGAAGTTGTTTCCCGACCCACTTTTTGAGACCATCCATATGTTCATGACAATAACCGTTCTATCCACCACATAACCATTTTGCCAATGAAATATTAGGTAAAAACGCCAACAACCATGCACCCTAAGAATGCATTGTATTAACATAAGGAAAATTAAGAAGACTGCTGTAAAATTAAAGTACCTGAATGAATGGAGCTGGCATTTGGTGATAATCATAAGCTTTTGGCAATCTCCTTTCAACAACTTGTTTGAGAATACTAACAAAGCTGATGACTAAGTCCTTGTAGGAACTAGCATCCTCCGTGATTAAGTCAAATAGAGGACAAAGTGTTGCACCCATCACACCAGGATCGTTATCACATAGCCTCTGAAAATGATTAATGCAAGAAACTGTTATAAAAAAGAAAAAACACTGCAGAAACTATTCTTCTTTTAAACTTGGCAAACTAAGCTTTAGACAACTGAATCATCTAAAACAAAAAAGGATACTGCAAAGAGAAATCTTAGGCATTTCGAATGTTTTTTGCACCATCTTTTTAATAATGACTTGCTCTTGTTGTTTGGTGATAATTGGAATGAAATATCATTATTCTTTCAAATTCTATGGCTTCGTTTGTTTATCCAGCTTCAACTCTAACTTCAACTTCAATAACTATAGAGAGTTGAAGTTTAAGATAATTTGACAAATGATGATAAAGTTATATAATAAATTGTAAAGTAAAAATTTATGTATGGAAGTTTATATAGAGTTAAAGTTGAAGTTAAGAAAACAAACGATACCTATGTCATATACAGTCATAGACCCGCAGCATACCAAAGCAAGCCTATGATCAAATTCGCAACCACTGTAGGCCAAATATGGAATTTTAGTCCTTTGACTGAAGACACAAAAATGTTCGTAGCATGTTTTGTATCCTTTATTACTAAAACCGAAACTTGATTCTGTATACGGAAGAAGAGGAGGCAACACAAACGGTAATGCAACTGCAGCACTAAAAACGGGAACATTCCATCAACGACAGCACAATTATCGGGTTATACCTTCCTGAAATTGGAGGTGATGTGAGCGACAGCGGCAGATGACTTCCGATGAAATCGGTGGAGTGCCATAACTGCCTTCTTCCTAACTGCCTCCTTAGGATGGGCCAGCAGTTCCACCACCTGGGGCAGCACGGCCGGTATGGTCTCCTCGTTGATCAACTTGCACACCACCGTGAGCGCAGCGCACACGATCAAATAGTTGTCGGAGCGCAGGTCCTTCTGGATGGTATTCACGAGGAGTATGATGAGATCGTGGTCCTCGTTGAGGAAGAGCGTGACGGCGAGGTACCCGGTCCTCTTGAGTAGGAGGGAGTCGTCGTGGGTGATCTTGAGGGCGTGGATGTGACCGAAGGACGCGTCGTGACCTAGCATCTCGACGTAGACGAGGCGTAGGATGTACTCCTTCATCTTCCTCCGCGGCACGTCCGGGCTGTTGATGTGGCGCTTGAGGAGGTCGATCTCGCGGATCACGATCCGGTCCTCCTCCGCCTTGGACCGGCACTCCCCGATCGACCTTACCAGGTCGAGGAATTCCTTCGTCTGCCCCCATCCACCCTGCGACCCCATCGCCAGCTCCCGCCCTATGGTCTTCAGCTGCTCCATTCTCCCCTCCCCTCCTGTCCCCCTTCTCTCCCGTCTAGGGCATGGAGTGGTAGATCTCCGGCCACCGGGACGCGGATCTGGATCTGGTACCTGCGAATTGGGTGGCCGAATCGGTTCCGCTGGTGAGAGAGGTGGACTTGCCGGTCGGAATGCGGAAGACGGTTTGTGGTTGTGGACAGTTGTCGCCGTCCCCTCGCCTTATACATTGGTTGTTTCATTTGTGTAAAAGCAATTCGTGAAAATTAAATTTAAGTTTTATAGATAAAGTGTTTATGTTATTTAATTTTAATTGAATTTTTTTGAATTTATTCTGTGATAGTGAAATTTAATTGAATTTTGTTGATTTTATTTTTATAATTGAAATATATAAAAATAAATTCT
>JAMKPZ010006093.1:0-31272 GCA_024699675.1 Amphibolis antarctica | reverse complement strand
TTGATTTTTGAAACCTTGCTATCAATGACATCATCAAGTTAATCATTTTAGATATAGTTGTTGGGTTTGAGTTTGTTACTACTTATCAGTCAGTTAGACTCAGACTGTTAGGTCATACAAGTTTTGACAACTTTATGAAACAAATTTATTTGAAATTAGAAGTTGAGGTGAGCGAACTCTTGAACCAAGTTAATCATTTTATTAGATATAGCCGTTAGGTTTCAATTTTTTATACTTGTACATCAGTTGGACTTAAAGTTTAGCTTAAACAAGGTTTGAAAACTTTGTGAAACAAATTTATTTGAAATTAGAAGTTGAGGTGAGTGAATCCTTGAACCAAGTTAACAAATTTATATGGTTTTATTTAGACCATGGAATTGAACTTTAACAGATGGAGAAATTTCACCTATATGTGTTGGTTTTTTAATTATTGAAATGGCATCAAAATTATGTTGACATGATAATTTGTTAACAAAAGGTGATTTTCTTTACCATATTTTCATTGACATAACTTCAACATTATGAAATTTTAATGATTTCTCTCATTTTCTTAACTTACCAAAGTCTTATACAAAATTGAAGTTGAATTTCTTGATTTATGATAGTTTTTAACAATGTTATTTCTTCAACTTACCGTAGTAGCTTGTTACAAAATTGAAGTTGTATTCCTTGATTTGAAGTAGTGCTATCATTAACAATCCAACCTTTTTCAGATGATACCCTTTTGAGTAGAATTTGGTGCTCATTGCAGACTATGGTTCACTGATTGGAGTGGTTTTATACTTTTATGTGACCTTTTTTTTTTTTTTTTTTGATGTGAATACTTTTATATCTGAAACTTTTTACGGTAGTAGCATGTTAGTAAATGACAAATCATATTATTTCTTGAGAAATCCTTACAATTTCAGCAATGTAAATTTTTCTTTCTATCCATTACACCATCTTAGGAATTTGTTTCAATTTTTTGCAATCTATGAGGGCATTTAAATACTTCTTTGGATAATAAAGATGCAAGCTTTTGGTAAAGGATTATGATATGAAAGGGTGTTGATAACAATTTGTTTTTGTCCTACCATACTGTAGTGGATGATGATGATTCACATGGTTGAGGCTTTCTGGTTGTCAAGGAGGTTGATGATGGTTGGTGTCCCTTGGATACCTCTTAGGTTGAGGTAGTTTACAATGCTTAATATTGAAAGAGCAGTTGTTAGTGTTAAAGTTATAGAAGTAAAAATGGGTGGATCAAAAGTGCTTGAAATTCAAATGCTAAGTAATGAGGACACGAGATGAAGAGGCCAACAGTATATGTAAAGTTGAAGGGCATGACACAGACCTTGAGGAACTAAAAAAATAAAGGAATGGCACTGGATGGGGAAGTTGAAATGCCATTTCAATCCTTGGATAGAAGTGAAGGAGGAGATAACAAGATGGAGGTGGATAAACCAATTGATAAAAGAATGAGCTTGAAAACTAAATGCGTTTGTGAGGATATTGCAGAGGAGAGGAGTAGCAGGTCATATTTTGGTTGCTACATGACAAAATAGGATAGAAATATGTGGATTTATAATCTCAGATCAAGTTCTTGAAGGGAGAGTAATATCCCCTATCAAAGAGAAATCCTAGGTGAACAATGCTAAGAATCCTGATATGGAACTGCAAGGGGCTGAGTAACAGCACCAAATCCATTACACAAAGCACCTAATCAACAAAAATTCAATTCAAAAGGCAGTTTTAACTGAGCCTTTTGAATAACCTGAGTAGATTAAAATTGTGGCTAGAATGATTGATATGATGCATGGGATGCACAATTCAGTTTCTAATTCTTCTGGAAGGGAGATCATGTGGTGACTAAAATTAAGGACCGTGGGCAAGCCGTTATTGTCAAGGTCAACATGTGGGGATACAAAGTAAGCATGCTTATAGCCGTATATTCTTCCAAAGAGATCTTTGGGATGAAATGCTTCATAGCAGTGAGGAGATGGAGGAGAGATTGTGGATGATTGGTGGAGACTTCAATGCCATCAAAAATAGCAAAGAAAATGTAAGTTCCTTTTGTTTTGATATGGCAACAGTCATAGAATTTGAGGATTGTGTTAACCTTGCAGGGATGGAGGAACCACGTCATGTGGGAAACCCCCTCTTTTGGTGTAATAACCAAAAGGAAAAGGCAAGAATTTGTGAAAGGTTTGATAGGGTGCTTGGTAACAATGTTTGCAAGAAAAATTTCAACATTGTGATGGGTTACTAGCCAATCTTTTACTTGGATCATGATAATTAAATAGATGAATGAAAGAAAGAGAGGCCCTTCTTTCTGATTTCCGAACATGTGGATAGAACAATATTTTTTTAAGATAGTGCAAATGCACATCTCAAAATATCTTTGCTTTGATGCTATTCTCATAATTCAGATGCGTACCACACCCCTATGTGGGGACGTTTCGACATGGTGTGTGAATTATCAGATTTTGAGATTTTTTCTTGACCCTTTGTTGTTTTTGGTTGTGTCACTTTTGTCAAAGACCAAACTTTTGGACTTGATAAGTTGTCTCCTAGGTTTATCAAGTGTGTTTTTGTTGGCTATACTCATGTAAAAAGGATATTGCATTTATTATCTTCATAGCCAAAAATATTATATTATTATGTGTCTACCAATGTTATGTTCTTTGAATTTCAACCGTACTTTGGTACTTCCACCTCTTCGAGGAATATACTACTTAACATTCTTGTTCATTTGGGGAGTGCTAATTGACCCACAGTGTCTAATGAGGATGACATTTCTATTGTAGAGAATCAAGCCCAACCACCATTACAGGTATATAGTTGTTGTAGGCCAACATCACAATTGCTTGCTATAGGTATATAGATGTCAAAAATGTCTTCTATTTTGGTGATTTTGCTGAATAGGTACATATGGAGAAAACTTTTAGATATGCCGCATATGGGGAGAGTCAAGTTTGCTTGTTTAGGAAGGCTATCTTTGGCTTCAAACAAAGTGCCAATGTGTGGTTTGCCAAATTCAGTTGGGTTGTATGTACTAGTGGGTTTCACAAATGTGTTGTTGGCCACTTAGTGTTTTATAAGAAGACAAATGGTGGACGTGCCATTCTTGTTGTATATGTGGATAACATCTTGCTTATAGTAAGTGTCTTGGTAGCCATCACATATTCAGAATAATATTTAAATAAACATTTTGTACTAAAAGATTGGGGAAAACCAAAGTATCTCTTGGGGATTAAATTTGCATATACAAGGGAGAAACTTTGTCTCAAAGGAAATATGCACTAGATTTGTGTGAGGAGACATGGTTGATCGGCTCTAAACTAAAGAATACTCTTATCGAGCAAACTTCCCTATTCTAGGATGTCTTTCAAGTCGCTAGATGATCCAAGAAGGTTGATTGGAAAATTGATATATTTGATTGTTGCTAGACTTGACATAGCTTATGTAGTAAATCTATTAAATCAGTTTATGTATAAACTTAGTGAAGTCCATGGAAAACGGTTATTTGTGTACTAGCATACATCAAAAAGCTCAAAGAGGTCTCATTTACGGGATACATCATCATTTATGGGTGGAAAGCTACTTTGACTCTGGATATGGAATTGTTAAAAGAAACAGGAAATCCACTTTTAGTTTTTGCACTTATGTAGGAGGCAATTTGGTTACATGGCATAGTAAAAACAGAATTTAGTGTCTAAATCTAATATAAAAATTGAGTATCACTCTATGGCTCAGACAACATGCAAGATGTTATGACTAAAGTCACTTATACAGGAGCTTGAATTTGTTGTCAATTCTCTTATAGTCATGCATTGTGATAACCAGACAACTATTTTAATTGCAAATAATCTCACCTTTGATGAAAGAATGAAACATAAGGTTGATTGTTGCTTTATTAGAAATATTGTGATGAAGGACTTGATTGGCACATCATATAGTTAATCCTTGATCAGGTAGTAGATATTTTTACTAAGGGTTTGGTTGTGGGATTTTTTGAAAATTTTTGTGTATCAAGTTGGATATGCTTGATGTATATGCTCCAACTTAAAGGAGAGTGATAGATATTTAAATGGGTAATAGGATATCCATTTATTATTGGATATTGCACCCATTATATATAAGGTTTTGTAGGCCTACCCTATTTCCTTGATGCGATTTTATTCCTTTCTCATAACAATAGCAATGGGACACATTGGATTGCATGGAACAAGGTGGCTAAGCCTAAAATAGAGGGAGGCTTGGGCATAAGGAATTTAAAGGACACCATGATGGTTATAACTTATAAGAATGAAGATGGCTTAGAGAATCATGAAGAGGAGATGTAGATGGACTCAATTAATGACAAGTTTAATTGGAGATTTTGAGCAAGCAAACAAAAACAACAAAGAATCAACGTGATGAAGACATCTCATAAGAGATTGGGAGGAGGCTAAGAAGGAATATAATATGGACAATTAGAGAAGGAAAAATCTACTTTTGAATAGACAAATGGTTGCCAACTGGATGCATTGCTGATCAAGATGGAGTGCATATTGAGAATATACAATGGTTGGTGGGTGGCATACTTAAGGGCAAGAAAAACATTGAAAACTCTTGCTGCCTCAAACAATGAAGAATTGTATAATTGCTATGGCAATAAATGAATTCGAAGGACCAGATTATAGAAGATGGATGCTTACTAATGATGGTGAGTTCATGGTAAAGACATCTTAGGAAGCTTGCAAAAAGATGGGGGAGTTGATGGAAGTGACTGTAGGTTTTTGGGATCAATTAATCCCCACTGAAATCATTCTTCTTGCGGCAGCTAATATAGAACTTGCTTCCTATGGATGACAATGTTATGAAAAAGGGTATTACAATCATCTCCTCCTGTAATTGTTGTAGGGCTGATGAGAAATGTGAAACAATAGAACACATCTTTTTCCAGGAAGATTGTGCCCACTAGCGTGGGGAATTGTTTAAAACTGTTTTCAGGCTAAGAAGTGAGGATAATGGTAGCTAGAAAAGAACATTTAATAGGTTAAAGAAAGGGTGGTAAAGGATTTTTGTGGAGGCTAAGAAAAATCTTATGTGCTCATATACTTAGGTCGTTATAAAGGGATGTACTGTGTAGTGTGGAAACCATAAGGGTTCGTTAGAAAATATAAAATGGTGTCCAACTTGCTTTTAAAGACTTCACTATGATGTCCAAAGAGCTAAAATGTAGGGATATTTGAAAGTTAAAGATGTTGAGAAACAACATTATGGAGTGAACTTGAAGGTGGCTAGTTGAAAGATCTTTAGTTGGAATAAACTAGAGGCTAAAAGATACAAATTAAACGTGGATGATAGGCACTTTCAAATGAGAGAGGGGATAAAGGTGGTGGAATCATAAGAGATTACTTGGTTAGGATGATTGGCACTTTCTCACGAATGTTCTCACTATGGCAGAACTAACAGTAGTTTATGATGGCTTAAAATTATGTGGATCTCCACATTTTAATCTTGAAGAAGTTTATGTGGAATTAGACTCAGGTAGCAGTAGATGTGTTGAGGAAAGAGAGTTGCAACAATTGGTGGGTTCACAAGTTTTGGAGCCACTTAATATTGGTGGTTAAAAGTGTGAGATTAGTGACACGTGTACAGAGAAGGTAGCTAGGTTGCAGATGTCCTAGTTAAGGAGTTAGGGTGGGAAGGTAATTGATATATAGGAATGTATCAAATATACTTGGAGGAGCTAAGTGAGTAATGTTACTGGATGGATGGGGATTGCGAAACATGTGATGTGACTAAATAGGACAAAACACCCTATTCCTGTCACAAGATTCCTGGTTCTCAACAATTGATAGGTGCTCAACTATTGAATCAGGGGAAAACCCAAATGAGCATTAGGAGGGCTCAATTTTAGATAGTGGTCACTTGTTGGAAGGGTCCAAATCAACCTATAGCTAAGCCTTAAATGTTTAAGGAAATGGAAAACATTGAAAAGACTCACCCTTAATCGAGGTCAACAGCAAGGAGTACAGAGAGTCATAGTAATAAGGATAAGCATAATTATAGAGTTCATATGGTCAATATAGATACATAATTTATATTGTTAGTGTGGTGTAGGTTTATTCCTCTCTACATGTTATCTTTTGATCTTGGGTCTCTGCACCATAAATAGATTGGGGGTTTGTCTTTTTAAAACAAGTTATAGGAGGACAAACTGTGGAATTTCTAATAGATGGGTTTACACCAAGAGTCTTCTTAAGTTCATATCTATTTGTCTTGGTTGTTGATGAAATAATTAAGAAAATTCGAGAAATCCCTTGGTGTATGCTATTTTCTGATAATAGTTTTAATTGATGAAAGTAAGTTAGGAATTTATTCTAAACTAGAATCATGGAAAGATACTTTCAAGTCCGAAGAATTTAGATTGAGTAGGTCAAAAATTGACTATGGAATATGGGTTCAATAAAAATAGGAATAATGACAAAGGTATATATTTAGATGACCATGACATTTATAAAAGTAAGACTTTTAAATACTTAGGATTTATAATAAGTAGTAATTAATTGATGGTAGCATGGGCATTGACTGTGTCACAAGAGGATTGTGATCACTTGTTCTACTGCTCTGTTTTCGGCAAATATGTTTTTAATAGGATTACATGTCTTGTCATCCTAATAGGTGGGGTCAGGTTTTAGTTTACTTCTCATGAGAGCTTTCAGAATTGGATTTTTCCATTGATTAAGGGAAAGTTTACCGATGGCGAGCATAGGGTGTTCCTGATGATTCACATGAATTGTTGGGCCATTTGGATTGGTAGAAACAACTGGATCTTTCACAACCAGACTTGTGCTCCTGGCTGGTATTGCATCAGGCTATAGCTCTATTCAAGTTCTGGATTTTTTTTCCTTATTCTTTTAAGATCACTTTTTGATTCATTACATTTTCTTCTCAATTTTTGAACCAATCTCCTCAGTCATCTTCTTTATCCCTTGATGAAACTTATTCCCTAATCGATTCAGCCTGCCTTGTTTCAAAAAAATTCTATCGCTACTTTTGTTAGATTCAGTCAACTAATAAGTGATAAATATTTCATCCATATTCCCTATTATTTTTTCTATTAGTGGTTTATAATTTGTAACAATATGCCTGAAGGAAATATGTCTTGCTGTAGGAAGCTAGGAAGCGTTTTGACAGGGCTAGCCTTCTCTATGATCAGGTATGCATCCTTGCTGGTTCTGTGGCTATGATTTTTCTTTTATCAAAAATTCATCTCTCCTTTTTGTTAATAGTTTTCTAATCAAGCTTTATAAATACTGTGACTATGCATGGCTGCCCCATTCCTTCATAGAACTTTATGTATTATGCAAGCACTTTCAGAAATCTAATTGTCTATCTTGTGTTATGTGATATTTAATATCTGCCAATCAAAACATCTAGACTTCACAAATACACACTTCTAATGTAGTTATTTTGTATGTGCTGTCTCCTTGTCAGTTGTCAAGTCCCCTTTTCTTTGGAAAACTACTGTTTGCTCAAACAAGTACTGTATATTCTGTTGTGGACAAATTTGTGTATAATAGGAATTTCAGCATTGAATCTAAGAACTATGTTTGATGCATCTTCTATATATTTATCATGAATTGCATTCATTTTGCTAATCATGGAGATCTTTGTATTTTGAAATTGGTTATTGTTCTTGTGAAATAATTTTGACAGCATCATATTGTCCAGTCCACTTGCACATTGGAACTTGGGTATTATCAACTCTTATCCCATCTTTTCCGACAGATATGCCTCCTAATTTCAACTACATTCCTTGTGCCAGTCTAAAGAACTGCAGCTACACTCTTCCATGCGATCCTAGTGCTTCATTTTCATAAGTTAATGATTTTCCCTTGAAAGTGGTCACCAAACCCTTCCCATAACTTTACATGTTTTTATCCATGTTTTTTTATTTTTGTGTGATTATTTCCATACATGCTTTTTTTGTCAACTTTTGACAAACTCATTGCTATTCCAGTGCCTTATTTTTACAATTTTCCATGTCATTGTGTTCCTCTTTCTGTATCTGCATCTTTGTCTCCTAATGTTGAGTTTTTGTTCTTTGAGGACTTCTACCCTGTTTTTGAATGGTGGACCTCACTTCGTTTTCAATGAAAACTATGCTAAAGCTGGGTTTTTACTTTCTGTCTACAACACTTGACAGATACAAATAAAAGGCAACAACGAAGTCCTTTTTTTGACAAAGGATAAAGTTTAGTCTTATTAAATAGGGTCAACCATAGTACAAAAATAGAGAGGACAAATTCAACATATTACGAAAGTCCTTCCCAGCTTTTAATACAAGCCCACGTTTTGAAAAAATAGACTCTTGAGTGATCCAGCTTTGCCAAAATTCCAAATCATTTATTGCTTTCCAAATGTTCCAGCATGTAGCGTGCATGGCTTGCAGGAACTAGTGATAACCTTGAGTGATCTTTCCCTGGAATAAAAGCTTAGACTCCTTTAACCTTTGCTGTCTAGAGTTCCAGTTCCCCTGAGTGTGTGCACCTGTCCAAAACCTCATCCAATGTTTGGAAGAAAAATCACAACAATTTGAGCCATAATCCCATTATGTGAGGTTGACCACATGAATCCGTTTTTCCATGTATTTTTATCTATGGTCAAATCTTTGGTTAAATTTTATAAAGTTAAATTATTTCTTACATTTTATAACTAAGTAGTTTTAGGCTTATTGCTGCTACTTTTAATTTCTTTTACTCTAATTAATTTTCCTTTCTTAACTGATGTTCTTTGGTCTCCTGAAGATATGACCAAATTGCTTAAGTTGATTTTCTCTTATCTGATCTTTAATTGTTACAATTTCTACTTTATTCTTAATAAAATCATTTTTTAGCTTTTCTTATAATATTGCCACTTACCCATCTAAGTATGTGTATCTTAGTAATATTAATTTTTTGTATATGGTTATGTTTTACAACTTAATATTTTGATTCATAAAGTATAGTTAAAAGAATAATAGATTTATAGAATTTTTCTTTTAATTTTAAGGACATCTTCCTATCACATAACACTCTAGAAGTATTTCTCTACTTCACCTATCCTACCTTAATCTATAAATAAAATCACATTTGGAAAAAGGTGATCAGCTTCTTCTCCCACCTTTCCACACAGGGGATGGCTCAGATCACTATAGTACCCACTAGCTCTGTAGTTTCCTAGTAACCGGCTATCCTTGAGCCTAGCAGCCACATGAATCCACACAACTTTTAGAGGAGATCTGCTCTTCCATATCAGTTTGAGTCAACACCATTTGGCATTCTTCTTTATTAAAGATAAGTAGCAGTATTAAACAGAAACTTCCTAATAGAAATGGAATTCCAGGAGAGTTCATCATCTTCATTGCAAAATTCCAATCCCAGAGAGGAAAGCAAAACCAAGAGATATGAAGCAGCTGTTATTTCATTTTCTTCATGATACAATGCCTCCCATCTCTTTCCAGAACGAGTCACCTACCTGTTCTGTTTGATACGAAAGGTTGACACCCTCCAAATCAAATTGTCGTCCCAGCAAGGTGAGTCTTTACCTCCAAGAAGAGGGGCTTTAACAGAGAGTAGAGAGACCCTCTCATAGGAGATGCCCCCTCCACCAAGGTCACCTAATTAACAGTGACATCTCCTGCACTTACAGACGAGGCACTTGATTTTTCAGAAGCTCCATCAAACAGACTGACAGTGTCCTCTACTTTGAGATTCTCTCCATCATGTTGCTTGGTTATAGGATGCTGTAAACCCTAAGCACTATTGTTGGCCATCACAATTCACACTTTTCAGCATTGAACTCTGTTAAAATTCTATTTCAAAATCAATTGATTATGAATGAAAGAGTTCTTTATATATTAAGTTCAATTTATTTCCTACATTAATGTGAGACTATTTAACACTCTCCCTCACTTGTAGCTTGTTTTTAATTTTTTTTATGCTTAACGTGTTTATGAGTGGATGTGCAAGAACTAGCTCTAATATTATGTTAAAATTTCATTTCAAAACTAATTGGTCATGAATGAAAGAGTTCTTTATATATCAAGTCTAGTTTATTGTCTACATTTATCAATATGAGACTATTCTAATAAGCTTTACCCTTGTGAACAAATCTAGGGTTGTTTCACAGCTAGACTCTGGTGTTGCTTCATAACTAGACTCTAGCATTGTTTAGATCTGGACAAGAGGATTCTTTTAGGAGTGATGGATTGCTAGTTGGAGGGCTGCAAGTAGTGGGCCCATCTAAAAAAGACTAGTGTCATGATGCTTAGGTTTGCTGCAATAGTTTTGTCCAAATGGACTGGGTCTAATATAGGGCTCTGTTGTGATGCATATTGGGTTTGATTGAAACTTGAAAATATGCTTCTCTATGCCCCCAATAGAAGCCAACCTAGTATCAGGTTTTTCATCCTGTAATTTCCATAACTAAAAAGGATATAGAGAATATTAAGGTGGATTTTGAACATGATTCACTGCCATAGTCCCAATCCACTCCCAAATCTTCTTTCTTTCCTCTAGTAAGCTCCTTATTAGTAATATTTGAATAATTTCCTTTCTTGATTGGGTCTCTTGTCTCTCCCATTCTTAGAGAAGTTCCCATGGAAGGTAGAGATTGAGTCTTCTCTCCTCAAGTCTCTTGATCTGTTGCCATTGTCTGTGGCTCACTACTGTCTTGAAGCCATCTGGGTTGTGGCAAGACAGAATCACCTGCCACCTTTGCCCAAGACCTATGCTAAGGAGAATCACTAGATAATGTTGGGAGAAACACTCCCACCCAATAGGTCTCCAACCCATCGTTCAACCTATTCCTTGATAGGTCTCCACTTTATGCTCCATTGACATTATGGTTGCTTGGGTGCCCTCTTTCCAGATTCTTCTCCTATGGAGAACAATGAGAAATTTGAACAGGTTGACCACAAAATTGAAGGTTGGGATATTCCAATTTCCAAAGGTGTAGGGGGATCCCCAAAATGTGGACATAAGCACATTGATCGTTAGGGTTGGCCAAACCCTTGATTTTGGAAGCCATTCACTCCATGGTTTCGGTTCCCCTATCGATGAAGTCCCCTTTCTCAGAATCTCCTCCCTCTACAAGGGGTTTGGGAATTTCACAAGAAGCAACCCCTTAAACAACCTATTAATCCACCAGTGCTCCATCTTTTAGTGGCTGTGAATCCATCTTGTTAGCACACCTACATCAAGCACCATGGCAAATCTAACTTTGATTTAGGGTTGATGACCATTGATTGAAATCCTATGTCCAACTAACTTCTACAAGAGGAATCATGGTTGTAGCCCCTACCAGCCACTTGCTGATTGTGTGGGTTTTGGACCCTAAAGCACTTGCTAAGGTACTCCTTGAAGCTCTGCTCACAGACATCTTTTGGGTGGTCTATTGTAAAGATCCACTTAAAGGGAAAGAAGAGGTACAATGGTTTAGCCTCCTACATAGTTTGTAGACCATCAAGGTCCTACACCTCAATGCCCGATGTCCCTTCTCTAGGCATCAAAGACACCAATACCTTGCCCACCAATACCATTCTCCTTCTCCTTCCAAGTCTTCCTCCCTTTTGAGATTTTGTTTTCACATCCCAACACCTTAAGCCAACCACTCTCATCATTCTCGGTAGTCTCTGTCCTAATCTCTCCCATCTCCTACGGAAACTCTTTGTTGCCACCTCCACCTCTCCCTCTTACTATTCTCTCCCATTGCCACCATGCAACTAAGTGTTTTGATCCACAATGAAATCATTTTGTGCAGTTAAAAAAGGAAGATTATTAATTATGAGAAGTGAAGAAACATTATTAATATAAAAATTAAAGAAAATTACAATGAAGGCTATCTGGAGATGCAATTTAGACGAAACAAAGACTGTTGCTACAAGAAACATGATCAAGACATGCAAAAATGTTTTCTCAATAAGATTTCATCCTTACCCTCTTTCAAAAGAAACATGCAGAAAAAGGCAAATAGTTGATTATGGTATGACTGTCTCCTCAAAAAGCTACCCATCCATGGCTGGAGTCACAGCATCATCAAGAAATTAATATGAATATCGAGAGTATGCAAATATGTTTTTACTCAAAATCAGTTTTTCATCTAACATTTCTCCACACTGATTTTTCTTCACGCAGATTTTCCTACTCAATTGTTTCCTCTACACTGTATGTTATATGTGTACTATTTTTTAAAGCAATACCAATTTTTAGTAGTGAATCGTAATTTTAAACCAGATCAGACTGTAAGACTATTGTTATCATATCATTTATATTATCAAAATGCTAATTCTTGAAATCTTTGAGTTAATATTATTTTGACAAGTTTGCCCTTCAAAAAAATTCACACAGGTTGAACATTACTTGAGGTGGATACCAAATCAAACTCTCGAACCATTTGAGTTTTTTTATTGAAATAGAAAAATCTGATTCTTATTAAATAGAATAAATGTCAACCATACTAAAGCCATTCAACTTGAGCCTGGAATGTCTTGCACATCGAAAACCCCTTAAAGAAATCATTTTACTTTGTGTCCCCTCATTGCACACATTTTATCCAATACATTTCCTATGATTTTCCTTCAAATTGCACCTATGATATCTATGAGAGAATACAAGAGATAGGTGGAAGTAGAATGATTCTATTAGCAAATATAGGACTTTTATATCTAGAAAGCTATATAAGAGAAATAAACATGATTTAACCAATGTAAAGTTAAATACACAAATTACCCTAACACATCATTTATTCTCACACTTCCCTTCAGTTAAAACATCTAACTTGCAATAGAGTCAATAATAACTCAAAAAATTTAAATATAGAAAATGCATAGAGAGAGAAAAAATCAGTTGTAATAGTAGTAGCAAAAAAAGACAATAATCTGAGAAATATATCTCAGACAGTAGTGGATTAACAATTGGATACAATTTTAGGTGGTAAAATAGATAGACAAATGTGGTTTATCTGCAGAAAGCTAGTCATCTTGACTTTTTGTTGCTTTCACTAATTTTTTAAACTTTTTTACTCATTTTTTTTCTTTTTTTCTTTCTTCCATTTTTAAGCTCATGCTCTCGGCATCCTTCTTGATTCTTCTTCCTTTTTTCCCTCAATTCTTTTTCCCCTTTTCTTCTTTTTTTTTTTTTCTTTTCTTTTTCTATTCTGTCTTTTTTTCCTTTCTTTTCATTCGCTTCCCTTCTCTGTCATCCTTTGTCTACAACTCGTGCATCTCCTTTCCAAGAAAATACGAAAGATAAGTGGATGTAGAATGATTCTATTAGCAAAGAAAAGACTTCTGTGTATAGAGGCTTTTTGTAAGCTGGATAAACATGACTTAAGTAATGTGGGGTTAAACTCACAATACACAAATGACCTTAATACATAATTTTCTTTGACAATCCTAGAGCTTTTTTTTTTGTCTTTATGCAATTCATAAGAAAGTTAATCTGGAAGTCAGTAGGCACATCAAATATTCCTGAAAATGTAGCGGCATAGTTGTTGTGAAATATGCTCAATGCCTGGCAATGCATTCTGTCTGAAGAAAAAGCAATGAGCCACTAACTACCTTAGGAGTACATGGGAATTGAACAGTTGGATGAAAGTTTGATTGAAGCACAATTCCTTACTGTATAGGTTCATGGATTTCTTTTGGATGTTAAACATTTCATTATGATAGAAGTATGCTGAATATCATGTTTTATCAATACCAGTGGTATGGGTAAATCAAAGTAGTTCTTTTTTATGGAATAAAAAAGGTAAATATGCAATCAAATAAATAGGTTATTCTTTAATAAATTTTACAAATTACGGTCTTATGTGTGAATGTGGCTATGGCAATTGTTCTTGTTTTCTATCAATCATAGATTACAAATGTTTCTTTGATTGCTCTCAAAGTGACTAATTGGCCTTTTATGCCTACCTGGAAATTACCACTAATAAACATTAGCAATTCCTAGCTTGAGTTGAATACTCATGATATACCCTATTTTGTCAAAAAGAAATATTTCTCAAAAAAATAGATATTTGATAATGGTATCAGAGAAGCTACTCTATGCAGCACCATTTTAGGTATTCTGCTATTGACAAGTCAGCCTCCTAATTTAACAGGCTCGTGAGAAATATTTATCAATACGGAAGGGCACAAGGGCAGATGTTGCTGCTGTCTTGGAGGAGGTTTCCTGCAAAGATTCTCCTTTCTCATATTCATTCTTATCAATATATTTTTTATGTTGAAGTATTTTGTATTCTTTTGAATAATAGAGTATGGAATTTTGATATTGGTTAGTAATCAACAGGAGTTGCACAGTGCACGGTCTTCTTTTGAGCACGCTCGCTTTAACCTGGTACTTTCTTGTCTTTGATGGCAACGGTGGCATTCTTTTTCGTTGAGTCAAAACAACTTTTGGTTGGGAGGCGTCCCAACATGAGTATACCGGGACTGGAGTTGGTTTCAGCAATGCTACTGTTGCCATTCTATAATATATTTGCTCCAAATTGAGAATTTTTTTTTCATGTGATTAGGTAACTGCTCTTTCCAATGTTGAGGCAAAGAAGAGGTTTGAATTTTTGGAGGCTGTTAGTGGAACAATGGATGCTCATCTTCGGTATTTCAAACAAGTATTAGACATCTTCCACTTGTTTTCCACTTTTTAGGTGCTTTGCAATGGTTGTCAAAAAGTGGTTTGGTGTTATATGCAGGGTTACGAGTTGTTGCATCAGATGGAACCATACATCCACCAAGTCAGTTTCAACTCTTGTTTGTATTGCAACTTCCATAATTTACTTGATAGTAGTAGTTTATTAAGATTTAATATTGTCGTAAATGCAAAGAAAATAGAAGCAATGTGATGTGAAGGCCCCACTTCTTTCTGAATTGATTTCTGGCCATGTTGTTTGAGGCAATTTCTAAAGTTGGGTTATTTGGACACTTGTTTGAGAGCTCTGAAAATTCTCCCGGAAGGTGGTGAAACGTGAAACTACTGGAAGGGATTTGCTTCCTACAAGGTTGTAAGAGCACAGAACCAGTTTTAAGGAAAAAATTCGTTTTTGGCTAGTGTTATTATAAAATCCATGAAAATAATAACTCATCAAGTGGAATACAAGTTAGGGATACTTCATTCATTTTGCCATTTGTGACACTAAGAAATACAAATGGTTGAGGCAACTATATACTTTTATGAGATTGGGACTTTTGATATCACAAACATTACCATTAAACAAAACAAAAAACTGTTGCCATTGCTTGGTATGGGAAGAACATAATGATGCCAATCCATGGCTGCTTTTTTGTCAAATAAGCATTTAAGTTTTTACTGCTTGATTGTTAACTAGTACTAATTTTTCAAGCATGCTGCTTCCTATGTTGATTAACGGAGAAATAAAACCACCATGCAATTTGGTCATCATTGAGATGACTCTCCATATTCTGGACCATTTCTTAAATATCTGATGTTATCCGTCTATATCTATACATGGATCTTTGAACTAACAGATTAATATGTATTTCATTTGAAGGTTTTGACCTATGCACAGCAGTCCAGGGAACGATCAAATTATGAGCAAGCAGCCTTGACGGAGAGGATGCAGGAGTTTAAAAGGCAAATTGATCGTGAAATTCGGTGGTCCTCAATTGGATCATTTTGCACTCCTAATGGTGATGGTATACAAGCCATTGGTAGAAGTTCTCACAAAATGATAGAAGCAGTTATGCAGTCAGCTGCTAATGGAAAGGTGCAAGCTTAGTAATTAGCAGATTGATTTGAGTATGTAATTCTTAAAAATTACTTAAGAAGTTAATAAATTGAAAGTGAAAAGCTATTTCTTTTTTAGATAATTTTGTAAAAATTGTTGCTGGTGAAAAAGAGAATTGTTAGGGTTTAATAGAGAAACTTGATGGGAGATGAAGCATCAACGATGTAATGTTATTTTTTACAGATCTAGGTAAAATCCATCAAACTAAATCCTTAATCCTCCCTTAATTGAAAAGAATAAAAGGAAAATAAATTGAGTTGTCATCTAGTCTATTAGAGGGTAAACTAGGAAAATTTGTATGCCATGTGATTAACTTACAAGCTATAGATCCGGGTAAGCGCTCTAGGTTCACTTAAAAAAGGGATTAACACCTTTAAATGCTTGAATTACTCAACCTCTCTACTATCCTTAAGTGGATGTAGTCATGTATATGTGTTCTAATGGTACTTAAGTGGTTAAACTAGGGTCTAATGTGTCCCAAAGAGTTATGTGTTTTAAGCTAAGTGACCTAAAGGTATTCCCCTCCCTAAATGATTATAGGAAAGGAAAATAAAGCTAAGTGTGACAATTATTTTTCATATTTGACTAAGGTGAAGAATAAAAATAGAGGTAGTTATGAATTATTCTTCTTTAAATGGTTATGGAAAAAGATAAGAAGGATGATTGTGACTTAACTTTCCACCAAATGATTATGTTGAAAAAGAGGGATAAGTTTCTTAATCCTTTCCAAGGGATGTTGGAGGAAATGTGGCTAAGTGACATAATGTTAAAATTCTCTCCCAAGTGATTGTGTCGAAAGATGACACTCTAAGTAGACTGTTGGGATGGATAGTCCCACATCGACTGTTATGATGTCAGCCCTACCTATACTTAGGCTGAAAATCTCTTTAACTATTTAGCTGAGTTTTGTTGATATATGAGACCATTTTCAACTTGTTAGGATGGATAGTCTCACATCGACTATTAGGATGTCAACCCTACCTATAACTTAGGTTGGAAGCCCTTTTAACTACTTAGCTGAGTTCTGTTGATATATGTGACCACTTTCAACTTGGTATTAGAGCCGAATTATGTACTCTATTCGTAAAACATGCGTAAAGTCTATCTTGACTGAGTCATGTGTGCAGGGGAGTGTTGGGACAGATAGTCCTACATCGATTGTTAGGATGTCAACCGTACCTATAACTTAGGCTAAAAACTCTTTCAACTACTTAACTGTGTTTTGTTGATATAAGTGGTTATGATGGAAAACAACATTCTAAGTGAGCCTAAGCATGACACATGCACAATTTGGTTAGTTGATTGAACATACAAAACATACAAGAAAATAAAATCTAACCTACAATGTGGTCCTAGCTAAGTGAGTCATTATATTAAGATATGGATTTAAATATTTTGGAAAACTTGGGGGATTTTTATGGTGGACTTCTATGCAACTTCAAGTAGTCTGTTAAGGTGTGATTTTTAAGATGATTATGGTTTGGATTTGATGAATGCAATCCTAAAGCATGAGAAATAAAATTAGAAGGGAAACTTAGATGTTCTAAACTATATTTGCAATGTAGCCCTAAATGAACTCTTAATCTAATGCGGTCTTAGAGAGGAATGAGGATGAGAGACAAGGATCCATTCTGGATCTTGGGTTTAAGAAGAAAAATCTGAGAGGAGGAATAAACCAAAGAAAATGTCTTAACCAAGCCTAATAAATAAGCGTTGAATAAGATAGTAAGGAGGAAAACCACATGCTTTTAAATCATACTCCGTCCATCATGGATATGCTGCTCTAAATATTTTTATATTTTGTGTTTTATGGGATTTCATGACTCCCTTAAAACTAGAACTAAGGTTATGTCATGGTGCAAAAAAATGAAATTAAAAGTTATATTTGACTAGTTAATAGAAAATAAACAATACAGATTCAAGGCAAACAAGCATCGACTTTAACAAATTATAACTTATAATCCGCTAAATGAAATGTCATGAAATAAAAGGGATCTCTGAGATCTGAAATCTCAAGATTTGTTGACCTTTTTACCATATCCTTGATTCTCATATGGTTACCTTCTTGCTAGATAATCCTGATTTTCAAGTAGGGGTTGTGTCACATGCTGAACACAGTTAAATCCCTTTTTTAGGTTCTGTTAGGTGGGGGGAAGACATTTCCTATGGACTGACTTCATCTAGAATAGTCATTCCCTCTCAGAAGTTCAATTCGTCATTTAGCATCTCAGTATTGAGCAACATTGACAGAACTTGTGCTTAAGCACAGGGACTTTCAGCTTGCAAGTGGTTCTTTCTGCTTGGCTTCTGAGCGTCTGGCACCTACTCTTATGCAGAATTTTAACTTTGGTGATAGTTTCAGTGACTTTTGGTAATTCCTACCTTGTGGCATTAGTTATTTTCTGGGCTTTTTTTCCATGTTTTGTCCATCTTTTTGGATGATTCTTACTATTCAAGAAAAATGGACTTATATTTTTCTTGTTATGTGCCATCCATCTTTTTTATGGATGATTGTACTTTGATTTTCCTAAATTTCTTTTCGTATTGCTTCTTTACTTTCTTGCAAACTTATGAACTTGGTTGAACTTGTTCAGGTTCAAACAATTCGGCAAGGCTATCTCTCAAAGCGCTCATCAAATTTGAGAGGTGATTGGAAGAGAAGATTTTTTGTTCTTGACAGCAGAGGAATGCTATACTACTACCGAAAACAAGGAAGCCGTCAATCTGTATGTATCAAGTAAATTTACAAAGCTTTTGTTAAACCATTTAGCTCCTCATTATCTATTATAATGATTCTTGTTATTTAGGGTGGGAATCAGCATTCTAGAGGTCATAATTCGTCTGAGCTTGGTTCGGGACTTCTAAGCCGATGGCTTTCTTCACATTACCACAGTGGGGTACATGATGAGAAATCAGTTGCACATCATACTGTGAATCTGCTAACATCAACCATAAAGGTTGATGCTGACCAGTCTGATTTGCGATTCTGCTTTAGGATTATATCACCTTCCAAAAACTACACCTTACAGGTAGACTTTTAGTGTTTAGCAATAATCTTAAGCATAAGTTGCCATCCTTTTCAAACTTCAAAGCTATCATGAACATATCTTTCAAAATTCTCGGTTATTGAGAAATTAGTATTTTCGCAATGTATATAGTAGTTTTGAACTGAGATTCTATAGTGGGTTGTTGTGTTTAGCTTGCTAATATAGAGTTAGATCATGATTTTTGAGGTATCTTTGCAAGAGCACTAGTCTTCAAGGACATTCATTACTCTGTTTTTCTCAATAGAATTTTGCTATCCAATGTTGGAGAATCATGTAAATTATAAATTTATGGCCATTTTTGTATGTTAGTTGGACAATTCTGTTCCAACTGAAGTGACATGATGCTTTATCAATGTGGATGCAAATTGGTCCATTTTTAGTTGGAAGTTGTTTTCTGAATGAAATTTTCTTGATTAATTTTTCCTGGTGCTTGCAGGCTGAGAGTGCCATGGATCAAATGGATTGGATTGAAAAAATAACCGGAGTAATAGCTTCCCTGTTGAGTTCCCAGTCACATGAATCGGTTAGGAACATTGACTTTTTTCCAAAAAATCATGTTCTGTTAAGCTACATGTTTCATTCTTGTTCTGGGTACTGTTTGTCATTATGTTCAGCGTCTTTCTGCGAGCCCAAAACCTGGCAGCAATCATCGGGCTGCTAGCGAGTGCAGTTCTTTCAGCAGTTCCTGTGATCTTGATCAGTTGGCACTTGAGGAATCTTCAGCAGAAAGGTCTTTTACTGGTGGAGCCTTTGAATGTTCCAGCAGAAGTTCACAGCAGTATCGCTCCAACATCAAGCATGAGAAGCCAGTTGAGGTGTTAAGAAAAGTACGTGGAAATGATACTTGTGCAGATTGTGGTTCTCCTGAGCCAGATTGGGCATCTCTTAACCTTGGAGTTCTCGTTTGTATTGAATGTTCTGGTGTTCATAGGAATCTTGGTGTACATATATCAAAGGTAAGATGCCCATCATATTCATGCCCTATTTTCAAATTTTATTATTCAATTCAGGGTATTGATCATTAATGATCTATTGGAAATTTTTATTATCGTTATACTATCTGTAAGAATTTACTAATTGTGACTATCTGCAAAAAACAGTATTCATTATCATATATTAAAGTAGTCCCTTACTATCATTACTTCTTTGGTTTATAGAAAATGACCATATCTGTTATGAAATGAGGATTAGTTAAACAAGAAAATAGAGTGAAGAGGGAGAAGAATAGATACGCAAAATTACGTGGTTCACCCAAAAATGGTTATGTCCACGGATAGGGCAGATGGGTTTTACTATTCCTTTGCTAATAGATATAAAACAGATCAAGAGCATAACTCTCGTATAGATCGCAGAAAATTTCTGTATGAAATTTCTGTCAATAGTACCAACAGGATGACAATGCCTTCTTAGAGTTAACGCAGCATAGATACAGATGTTGACTGTAACAAGAACAAGGTGGAAATTTTCCTTGACGAGGAAGCCTGAAGCAGAAGCCTTCCTTTGTACATTTAGCTTTGACCTTGCCTCCTCCTTTTATAGGTAGTAAAGGGAGGCCAGAATAATTACTGGAATTTATTTCCAATAAATGGTAGAGCTTCAACAGATGGGTAGACGAAAGGTTAGGCAGATGAACCGTCGTGATGGAGAAACTCCGACCGTTCGCTTGCGAGCTTCCTACGTCCTTCCAACTTCTGTGAGTTGAATGAGCGGGAAAACTCCTACGTCCTTCCAACTTCCGAAAAGTTTTTTTTCTTTTTCTTTAGAACATAAAACCACATATATATTCAAGTCATTTTTACAAATCTCCACCTTGACTTGAATATTTGGCCTTGCTAAACAAAACTGATCTAGGTACGATCATAGATGGAGAGCAAGTTCAAGCAGTAGAAAAACTTGCTCTTTGGAACAGCTTTGGTGAAAAAATCTGCAGAGTTATCTTCAGTAGCGATTTTAGAAAATTTAACCCTCTTTTCACCTCAAATAAAGTGATACCTTATGTCAATATGTTTTGTCCTTTCATGATAGACATGATCCTTGCTTGAGTCTTTTCATCGCTACAAGTGATCCTTTGCTTACCTGAAGAACTCCACATCTTCCTTTGTAACAGAAACCCTTATCATCAAGAGTAATCAAGGAGATAAGATTCTTCCCAAGATCTGGAACATGACGTACTTCAGAGATAGTTCTCACTGTCTTGTCATACATTTGAATCCTGACGGATCCAATACCAACGACTTTACATTGTACATCATTGGCTACAATAACAGTACCTCCATTAACAGATTTATAAGAGGAAAACCATTCTCGATTTGGGGTCATATGGTGCGATGCCCCCAAATCAAGAATCCAATGATCTGAAGAAAGAGAAGAATCAGAAACAGTAAAGCTAACATCGACTTTAGATGCAGTGTCTTCCTATGCAGTAGAGGCAGAAGGTATTTTTGACTTCTTTTTAGGGCAATTGTTCTTCCAATGCCCAGGTTCCTTACAGTAATTACAGATATCTCTAGGATTTACTCTACCTTGAGATTTACCTTTCTTCTTTCCTTTCTTGTCAAAACTTCTTAAGTTTGACCTACCACGGTTTTTGTCAACCGTGGTAGAAAGGCCTGCCATCTCTCCACCTGAAGTTGAAACTAGATGTCGCAATTCTGTTGTGTGGAGACAAGCTCTCACCTCTTCTAAAGAGATTGAATTTTTTCCAATCACAAAGGATTGGACAAAATTCTCAAAAGATTGAGGTAATGATACTAACAGTAATAGCGGCATGCTCATCATCAACCTTTACTTCAATATTTCTTAACTCCATAAAAATAGTATTAAGATAGTCAAGATGCTCTTTGAGAGACGTACCTTCCTTCATCTTAAGGGAGAACAAACGTTGCTTGAGAAGGAGCTTATTGGTTAAAGATTTAGTCATGTATAGACTTTCTAACTTTAACGGTAATACAGTAGCAATTTTTTCATCTGTAACTTCTATTATTACCTCATTTGCAAGACAAAGTAATATTGTTGAATGCGCTTTTTCTTCTTGTGCTATAAACTCAGCATTATTGACCCCAACTGGCGTTTCTTTCAGCAACGAAGTCTAGATTCCTTGTTGTTTAAGGAGCGCCTGCATTTTGATTTGCCATAAATTGAAGCTGTTCTTCCCGGTGAATTTCTCCACCTTAACAATATGTGAAGACATGATATTTTTTGCTAACTAAACCCAATGTGCCTTTGATACCACTTGTTATGAAATGAGGATTATTAAACAAGAAAATAGAGTGAAGAGGGAGAAGAATAGACACAAAATTACGTGGTTCACCCAAAAATGGCTACGTCCATGGATAGGGTAGATGGGTTTCACTATTCTTTTGCTTACAGATACAGAACAGATTAAGAGTATAACTCTTGTACAAATCGTAGAAAATTTCAGTATGAAATTTCTGTTAGTAGTACTAACAGGATGACAACGCTTTCTCAAAGTCAATGCAGCAGAGATACAGATGTTGACAGTAACAGGAATAAGGTGAAAATTTTCCCTGACAAGGATGCCTAAAGCAGAAGCCTTCCTTTGTACATTTAGCTTCAACCTTGCCTCCTCCTTTTATAGGTAGTAAAGGGAGGTTAGAATAATTACTGGAATTTATTTTCAATAAATGGCAGAACTTCAACGAATGGGCAGACGAACCGTCGCGATGGAGAAACTCTGACCGTTTGCTTGTGAGCTTCCCGCATCCTTCCAACTTCCGCGAGTTGAATGAGCGGGAAAACTCTCGCGTCCTTCCAACTTCCAAAACGTTTTTTTTCTTTTTCTTCGGTACATAAAACCACATATATATTCAAGTCATTTTTACAATATCCTTGTCATCTTTTTACATGTTTTCCACCGTTAATATCATAGTTCTATACTGCTAGGGCTTCTGCATTTTTTATGCACTGTTCTATCAACACTTGTCTTGCAATGCATGGTGCTTTGTATTCCTGAGGGTGTACATTGCAAGAGCTAGTTTTTTTAGACTACTAGATATGCATTTCCATTGCCCTGTAATGTAGGCTTTTGATTAGTACATCTTGCAATTTGAGCTACCATTCGTTGTTGCATCAATTGCAGATAGTTCAACTGTGTGGCCACTGTATTGTTAAGCATAAAAATGACTTGACTGTAGGTGGATTGTAGTACAATTGGACAATTTTATGAGTTAAATGTGCCATAGCTTTTACTTGTTCTGATTTCAGTGGATCGCCTTTTACGAATAATAACATAAAAAATCTCTTGTATACCTTTTAATCAAAAGTGGTCAATAAATGTAAGAGTTATTGCAAATGATTCCTTGTGGGAAAAAATATAGGTTTGTTGCATGTGTCGGGAAGCATGTCATTTTTGACAGCTGTGTAAGCATCTAGAAACGTCCAGAAAATACTTGACAATTCTTTTGTGTTTGTTTGTATATTATTAGATTTTTTTGAAAACCAGTAAGATTAACTCTTATTAGATAAGAACAATCAAGGTTACAATGGAATGAGCCAGAAGCTCAGCCACCAGATGCACAGAAAATTACAAAGAAGAATAACAACTAATGGAAAACAGAAAGTCTTCGTCATTGTCCAGGTTTCCAAGAGTCCAGTTATCAGGAAAAGGCTGTCATTCATATCCCTGTGCCCATTTGATAATGCTAATTCTAGTCTTCCAAATACTGCAGCATACCACTTGGACCACGAGCCTGAAAATACTGTTGATCTTCTTCTGTTCACATCAGGATCTCTATTGACTTTCTGGATTTGGTCCTGTCTGCAATTTATTAAAATTAGGCCCAAAGATATTCTGCTGTTCACCTCAAACCACACCTGCTGGCTAACTGGCCAAGAGAAGATGGTCAAGAATTTCATTTCTGTTGCTGCACAAAGGATAGTTATGACATCATCGTTTATAGCCCATTTCCTTCTATGCTACTTTGACACCAACTGGCCATGCACGAGCAGTTACATTAAGAATTTGGCTTTCAAACGGTGATTTTGCTTTCCAAACTAGGTATTAAGTATCCTATCTATTATTTTGCACAACAAAACCCTTAAAATAGCAACTTTACACACTAAAAACACCTGAGCGGTCCAGCAACCAACCCAGAGTGTCCTCTTCATCATTAGGAAGTTGCAAATGCTGAGGAAGACTGCACAGAAGCTTGCTCTCATCATTCGTAACATTTCTGTGCAAATGTAAGTTCCATGACAGAACATAGGGCTCATCTCTCGTTACAACAAAGCTGAAAGTTTTCTTTCTCCCGAAAGATCAAATGTTCTTGGGAAAAGATTCTTCAAAATGCGTTTAGTATCCATCTATCCTCCTTAAACATGTCCTCCCATACTTGACAAAGAAGATGGCCACTCACTCTATAAAAGATCTCATACTTGGAACTGATTTACAGAAGTCGGTCAGAATTGAAGGCGTAGATGCCATGAAGAAGTCCTCCCATACTTACAGAAGTCGGCCATTAGGTGCAGAGAGCATAAATTCCTTCTCACTGTAGATGCCATGAAGAACATCCTTCGAAAGGGACTTCTTATTAGACCTGATCTTCATCACTTGCAAGACAAGGTGTTATTAGTTTCAGTAAGCTTTCACACCTGTAGGCCACCAAACTTAATTAGCTTGCAGACCCCCTCCCCCCTCCCAAGATATTAATGGTAAACCAGAATCGTTTGAACCCTTCTACAACCAATGTCTGCATCTTTTTTCAATAGCTTGGATCACTCCTTTGGGGAGTCTAAATTTAGACATATAGAGGACTGGGAGTGTGTTGAGTACTGATTTAAGCAAAACCAATCTGCCATTGGAACTAAGCTTGATTTCCAGTCGGTCAGCTTTCTATCAAACATCTCAATCAAGGATCTGCAATCACTTGGTTTGGGATTCTTAAAAGACAGGGAGAGTCCAAGATGTTTGTCATGTGATACCAAAGTACTGGCAACCAGCTTTAGATCTGAATGCCTTGTGATACCCAAGGAAACTTTCCTGTATTTAATTATCAAGCTAGATACCATTTAAAAAATTCTTAGAAGAAATCTTGCCGTATATGCTTTCTGTTGGGAGCTCTCAAGGTTGATCAGTGTGTTGTTGGCACATGGTAGAATTGAGATTGGAAATTTTGAAGAGCCAATACTCAACCCTTCCAGCCAGCCAGAGTTTCAAGTCTTTTCTTTCATGAAAGCTAAAATGTTGACCACCAAGTTGCAGAGCAGAGGCAAAAGAGGGTTTCCCTTGCTAATGTCCCTTTTAAAAGGAAGTCAACCTTTGGCAACACCATTAACTGGCACACTACCAGAAGCCAAATGAAGAATGTTTTGCACCCATATGACCAACTTGGTAGGAAAGTCACGAGCTCTAAGCACATGCTCTAAAAAAATTGCCATTAAGCTTGTCAAAAGCTTTCTTAAGTCCATTTTTCCAACCAAACCGGCTTTGCCTGACATGTGATGGTGTGTGACAACTTCTTGGGTTGTCATGAAATTATCCACCAAGCGTCTCTCACTTAAGAATGTTGTTACAAATCGATGTCCCATACCACAGCAGTAGAACTCATTCCAAAAGATTGGCCTGATTTGAGAGAAAGCCCACCCCATATCAAGACCACATTGATGTTTACACCATCAATGTAGACTATTTGATCTCATATCCAAGTAGTCTGTATCAATACCCACCATGCTTCCTATACTGACGCCTCCATCGATGCCCACTCTAAGGGTTTAGGCACACCTTCAGACCCTAGGTTGCCCCTTTTGATGGGTAGGCCCTTGGCATAACCCAAAACCTGGTTTGGATTTTATAGGCTCTAATACCACTTATTATGGACCGATGTCCCATACCACTGTAGTGGGAGAACTCATCCAAAAAAATCAGCCTGGTAGGAGAAAGAGTCTAACTTATTTCAGAACCACATTGATGTTTATAGCACCAATGTGAGACTATTTGATCTCATACCCTAATAGTATAGGAAGAATCATTGTGTTAATAAACATTAATAGCCTGTTGGTTGGCAACTTCGTGATTATTTTCATGGAATCGTTCATGAGGCTGATTGGGTGATAATCAGAAATATCTTCAGTGCTGGAAACTTTGGGGATGAGAAAAATGAAAGAGTTGTTCAAACTATCATTGCTCACATTGGTTTTCCAAAATCATTCATTACCGCAACCAGGTCAGGACTGACAATATCAAAAAAGGATCTATAGAAACCCATCAGAATTTTGTTAGGACTAGGGCTTCTCCCCCTCCAAGTTCCACAGCACTTTTCTCAAGGGAGAACTTGACTATAACGTGCTGTCTAATTATTTGCTAAAATGTGTGGCAAGACGTCTGCCTTCCATTGAGGCCTCCTCTGGTATTTGCTTTTGAAAATAGATGTTTATACGAATCATATAATGCCTGACGAGTTCTTTCTCCTTCAAAAATATTTCCGTCAGTTTTTATACCCTAAATAGAGTTTATCCTTCTCCTATTGTTAGGTCAGCGGTGAGGATGAATTGGCATCCCTCTTCTTGAGCCAAACCTAACGGGTTCATGTGTGCCAATGATCTTCTTCAATCTCCTCAAGCCTCCCTAACTCTTTCTTCACCCCAAGACGAGACTCACAGTCCTTTCAAGTTCTTTCTTGTCAATGTTTGCGATGAAACTAAAGCATCCTTCCCTCATATCACAGATGTTACTGCAGAATGTTTGCTTCTATTTTAAGGTCTCTAATTTCTTATGATCTTAACTGCCTAGTGCTTCATAGCATTACCTTCAACACTTGCTGACCACATGCACTCCACAAGGCATCTGAAGTCATTGTTTTGAAACCAAGCATGCTCCAATCTGAAAGTGCCTCCCCTTACAATGATGTCACCATCATCTGCAGCTGGAGCCTCAGCCTCCATGGCAGGCTCCCTGTGACCCAGGTTGAACCAGCCTAGGGTCATACGACCTGCTGGAAGGACAAGGAGCTGTATGCCTTAACCCTTTGTATAGATGGCAACAAAGAGGATTGCTTCAATTTCTCACCCAGTGCCCAAACCCTAAACATTAGAGGCACTGCAAGTGCCTTCACCATCTGCCCTTCCCATCAATGGTCTAGCCTTTTCCCTTGTCTATACTGACCCACTGTAGCCTTACATGACCGCCCATGAGTATCGGTTTGTGGCCCAGAAGAAAGCCACACAGGTTTTTGTTTTGCTCAGCTGATCATTTATACCTTTTTATCTGCCGTGCATGTAAAAGGCTGAAACCCAGCAATTATCTCTTCAATGCTGCAACACAGGATTTTGCCAAAATGAATTTCAGATGACTTGTACTATATTTCTTTAGGAACTTATAATTTTATAATAATCCTTCCTGTTGATGATTAAGTTCAATGGTATACCATAAAAAATGATAAAAAAGGCTCGGTTACTGGTAGTTAAAAATTTCTGACTCTTTCCTGAATCTATTTCAATATATCTGATTTTTTCTATATAAATGATGATTTGTTCCTCAATGAACAAGATAAAAGAAACTGGACAACTTGTTTACTTTGAAATTATTGTAATCACTATCTTATAATGTAAATTTTGCAGGTAAGGTCTCTAACACTCGATGTAAAGGTGTGGGAACCTTCAGTTATAAATTTATTCCAGTCGTTGGGCAATACATATGTCAACTCCATCTGGGAAGAATCACTACCTGAAGCTGAAAATGGAAGATTAGATGATGTTTCTACTAGGTACACTTGCCTATTTTAGCACAGTGTTGACCTTTTGACATTTTCGGAAATGCAAAGGATGAATTTCATTAATCAATAAGTTTCAAATGACCTACTGAATTTATTACACATCCTTTTGTTGTTTTTATGAATAACTTTTGTATCAATGCATAATTTATATTTTTACATCTTATGTTCTCCATTTTCCAGTTCATCCATGCCTGAGAGAAATAGGCAAATAGGTATCAGCAAGCCCAACCATACGGATCCTATTTCTGTAAAGGAGAAGTTCATTCAAGCCAAGGTAATTGCTTGTTGATCTTATTCATAGTGCATATTGTGGTTTTCAGTGTCAGAATTAGATTTTTTTTTCTATATATGCACAATTTTTAATGTGCTCATGGATACATGAGAAATTGCAGAAATCATATTGCTATAGACAAAACAATGAATTAAATGTCTTAAAATGATTTCTATGATAGTTTGAATACAAGCAAGGCGAAATGATATTTATAAATTGAGCAAGATGACTGAAAAGTGGACTGGAGATTTGAGTCATATAAAACAAATTAAAGATAAAATTTTGTTAGATTCTTAGTTCATATACTGAAATTGGAGAACTGCATACAGTTCAAATTTTTTTAATGAGGAAACCATAGAAATTTCTTGTATCTGAAATCACACAATGTTCCTGGTGTCATCACTAGGAACATTTTTTGATGTCTTCTCGCATGCATGGGTTTTGGTCCTTGTGCTTGTAAATTACATAAATTTAAATCGTTTTTTACAATTCTTAACTAGGTAGTTTTAGGCCTTCTATTTTTTTAGTTTTTTCTGTATTAATTGATTATTCTTTCATAGCTGATGCATTCTTTGGTTTCTTAAGGACATGACCAAACCCCCTAAGTTGAATTTTTTATAATCTTCAATTGGTATAATTTCTACCCTATTCTTTATGAAATCATTTCTTAACTTGTCCTTTATAATATTATCTATCATTCATCTAAACATATGGATCTCAACAATACTAACTTTTTGCATATAGATATACTTTACATTACAACATTGTGAATCATCAAGTTAATTGGGAAAATAGTAGTTTTATTAAATCATTTCTATTCTTAATAAAATGATGTTATGGTATTATCTCCCATTCATCTAAAAACATACATCTCAACAATAATAACCTTTTACATATGATCATGCTTCATTGTCTAGCATTGTGAGTCATAAGTTAGACAAATAGTAGTTTTATAGAATTTTTCCATTGATTTTAAATATATCCTCCCATAACATAATACTTTAAGGATTCGTTTGTACCTGCAAATTTAAGAAATAAAAATCTGTGAAATGGAAATGAAAAATCTGGAAATGGAAAAAATTATGAGATTGTTTGTGCACTTCACAAAAAGTCTGGAAAATTTGTATGTGGATGTAAACAGAATTTGTAAAAATTAAATTTTTTTAACATTCCAATTATAATTGTATCAAAACAATTTGAATAGTGGATGTAACATTTTTTTTAACATTCCAAGCATTACAAAATTCAATATATTTACCATGAGCGCCCATTGTTATCATCTTGCGGGTAGATTATGATTGTTTCCTTCAGTTACAGGTGTCTGAACCCACTACCATGAGTGCCCAGGCTGCCTCCTTTCATCATCTAGGTACTAGTGTTAGTATTGCTCTATTTGTTTCCAGTGATAATCCTTAGGTCAGATTTGGGAGCCTCCTCTCACATTTCAAGTGAGTCTTCCCTGTTTGAGCGTCTATTCACCATCATTGACAAATCCATCGTTACCATTGCTGACGGTTGTTGTTGCCTTATTTTTGGAAAAAGGGTAGTTCAGGCTTCCTCCCAGATGAGGCTAAATGATGTTCTCTATGTTCCTGAGTTTTCTTTCAATCTTTTGTTCATTGGCACTATTACTGTCCAGCTATTATGTTCAGTAACCTTTTATCCTTTTCATGTTACCTTCAGGACTTGCAAATAAGTCAGAGGATTGGTTTGGGGCATAGGAAGAGTATGGGCGAGGTGTACTTGCTGGTCCGCGATGATGTACCTCGTGGCCTAGTAGTGTGCTTATCAAGTACAAGCTCTTCAGTTTTATGGCATTATCGATTGGGTCTTCCTTCTTGGCAAAAGCTTCGTCAAACTCTTTCATGGATTTCTGTCTTGTCTTTCAATTGAGTCATGTCAGCTTGGAAAGCGTCATCGTGCTACCTTTAGACAGTTGCGTCTTGTGTTATCTAAAAGTATATTTGATCTTGTTCACAGTGATGTGTAGGGTCCTAGTCATGTTGCATCTGTTCAGGGTCACAAATATTATATTGTGTTTATTGATGATTATTCTCGTGTATCTTGGGCTTACTTATTGAAAGATCGTTATATTGTTATTGATATTTTCCAAACTTTTCTGGCTGAAATAAAGAATCACTTTTCTATTTGTCCAAAAATTTTGAGAACTGATAATGCGCTTGAGTTTGTGCAACGTGATTTTCAAGCTATTTGTTCTTCTCTTGGTATTATTCATCAGACTAGTTGCCCTCATACTTTTTAGCAAAATGGGGTTGTCGAATGCAAATATTGCCATATTCTTGATGTGGCTTGCACCCTCATGATGCAGATTAATGTCCCCAAGTACCTTTGGATTGATGTTGTCCTTATTGCTGTCTACTTGATCAATAGAATGTCTTCCACACCTTTGGGAGGAGCCATTCCTCTTCATCGTCTAACTCTGGGTGTAGAGTTGTTTTCTATCGTTCCTAAAGTTTTTGGATGTGTTAGTTTTGTTCAGAACCTCTCTCCTGGTCTTGATAAGTTATCCCCTAGGTCCATTAAGTGTGTTTTTGTTGGTTATTCTCGTACTTAAAAAGGTTACCGTCTTTATCATCCTCTTACTCGGATGTATTATACTTCTATGGATGCAACTTTCTTTGAGTCCCAAGCTTACTTTGATCCCAAGGGTGAGTCTACTTAGGTTGATAAGATTAATATTCTAGTTTCAGAGGTTGTGAGTTGGAAAGTGACCCAAGTTCTCATGCCATAACAACTGAAGAGTAACCTATACAAGATATCATTCATCAGGCCACGTTACATGTATATTGTTGGAGACCACGACCCTCTGCTCATCCCACCTCAACTCCTTCCTTTGACTCTGTCAACGAGTCCATTCCATCACCACCTCAAGATGACCTACCTATTGCTCTTCAAAAGGGAATTCACTCTTGTACCCAACATCCTTTAGCTCAAGTTTTTTCTTATGCCACCTTCCGCAACTTTGCCTTATCCATTTCTTTTGAATCTTTACCCAAAGATTATCAGGAAGCTCTCCATATACCACATTGGAAGGCAACTATGGATGAGGAAATGAGGACTCTTCTTTCTTGTGGCACATGGGATTTGATTCCTTGCCCTGAGGGAATTAATGTAGTCTCCTGTAGGTGGATCTACACAATCAAACGAAGGTCAGATGGTACAATTGATAGGTACAAGGCGCACCTAGTTGTTTGAGGTTTTTCACAGGAGTATGGTATTGACTATTCTGAGACTTTTTCTCCTGTTGCTCGACTTGATTCCATTCGTGTGATACTTTCTATGGTTGTTAATAAGTCTTGGACTTTAGTACAATTTGATGTCAAGAATGCATTCTTATATGGTGATCTTGAAGAGCAAGTTTTCATGGGGCAACTACTTGGATATGTTACTCAGGGGGAGACTCAAGTGTGCATGCTCAACAAAGCTATTTACGGCCTCAAACAAA
>JAMKPZ010006092.1:0-19956 GCA_024699675.1 Amphibolis antarctica | reverse complement strand
TCAGATTGACGTCTTGCTTTCAATGCTCTATCATATTGGACAACAAATTCTAAAAAAGGAGTATGAGAATGCACATACCCATCAAAAAATGAATTTACGCTCTCAGACCTTTGACTTGTGGTCATGCCTGCCATAAATATATCTTTCATATTGCATGGAACCCAATGCTGTCAGATGGTATACATGTAATTCAGCCAAGAATTACCATGCAGTGTTGGATATTTAACAATCAATAATTCTCACTCCTTTTCAAACTCTTCAAGAGTTATTGCACCATATATACATTTATTGTAATCAACCTTAAAGTTGACATTAGTGCGCATCTCTGGGACATGACCAATGGCATTTCGGCCAATATGCCAAGAATAATAACGATGTACAGAATCTAGAAAAACTTCATGAAATTATTGGTCCTATAAGTAGTGTTAAAAACAACCACATCTTTGATCCAACAAGTGCCTACAGAAGTGATTTCTGTAAGTACCTACAAAACCATTTTACCCTTATTATTATATATCATAATATTTTATAGTATATTTATCAAATATTTTTTATATTTTTTATTTTTCATGAAATCAAACAAATCTCACGAAAACATTCAGACAAACAAAACCAAAACGGTGCAAAATCACTAGAGTCACGCACGCACAAAACGCAAGCACACATTCAAAAAAAATCACAACCCACGCCACACCCAAACACACGCCGCAAAACAAACGACGCGACGCACGGACGATGCGATGCAGAGAGGCAGCACACTTGTATGCGATAATTCGAAATAACGAGTGAACTATGTTTAATTAGATAAAGAAGGATTTGCTAGTACAAGGTAATATAAAAATATAATGTAACCGTAATATAAAAGTATTTTTCTAATATATTCGATCATCACATATTGAGTTCTACTACAAAAAAAATGATGTACATCAATCTTCGTAAGAATAACCTTTAAGAAAATCCTACGTGAAAATAGTTGAAGTATCACTATCATCGTTGTTCTCATCTTCACGTCCTCAAATCCAACAATACTATGTCCTCCTCTCTTTCACTTTCTCTTCTCTCTGAGAGTAGTCTAGAAGAAGATGAAAAAGCTTGAATAGAGATTACCCTAACTACACAAGATGTGGTTCAAGAAGGTTCAATCGGCAACCTCCTTTTCCTCTTATGTGGGGGTTGCTACACCAAAATGTGGGATGGCCCTAGGTGGGGTTTTTAAGATGGCTCTTGGGAAAATTACTATTTAGCCTCTTGCTTTTATAAATATGGTCAAATAAGTTATAATCTCGAAATTATGCTCATTTAACGCTCTTTTACTATTAAATCCTCGTAATATAATGTAACCTGTAATTTTTTCTAAGAATACAAATAAATACCTAGAAAGGCATCAAAATCATAAAAATTAATTATAATATATTACACAAAAATAAGCCTATCTACAAGCATAACATTCCACATTAGAATTATCATATCTTTTCCTTCCTCTACCAGAAAAAGAACCACAATTGTTGGATTTCATCTTTCCTTGTTCCTAATCTAGAGCACTACTCATGTTTTGTTTTGAACCAAGATTTGAACATCCTCAACCCCTTGCACAGTCACATGAAGAACCACTCTTTTGTATTTTTGCTGTCTCCTTAATTGAGACATGACTTTGTTGGAATGCTTCCTCCAAAGATCTCTTTATATGTTTCTCATTCATGCGTTGCTCATGTGCTTGTAGTGTTATGGACAATGAGTCAGCTAACATCTCAGTAAGATCATGAGCTTCCTCTATTGCAACCACAATGTGCTCAAAGCAAGGTGGGAGTAATCGTAAAATCTTCTCCACTTTCAGCCTCTCAATGTATGTTTCACCATACATTTTCATTTGATTTGTCAATCTTGTAGTGGAGAGTGGTCATGAAGACCACCTCCTTCACCATACTGCACATTCACTTGAGAAAATTGGGAACGTGCGGAAGGTGGAATAATGGTGAAATGGGAGCGATTTGGGGCGAAGGGGTGTAACGGTTATTTTTTGCTCTTGTGAGGACATTTGTTCCACATCAGGGAGCAACCATAAATTCTTAGTCAGAAAAATGACTAAGAAACGTTTTGGAAAAGGAATTAAATTGAATGAATTATTAGCTTAATTCATTCAAATGTTTGTGGTCCACTAAGTATAAAAACTTATAATAATAAGGAATATTTTGTTACATTTATAGATAATTTTTCCAAGTATGCTTATGTTTATTTAATATCTCTTAAAATGGAAGTAATAGCATGTTTTAAGAAATATAAAATGGAAGTAGAAAAGCAACTTAGAAGGAATATTAAAGTGTTAAGATCAGATAAAGGTGGGGAATATAATTCAAAGGAATTTGAACAGTTTTGTGAAAAATATGGAATTAAAAGGCAAGTTACAATGCCTTATATGCCACAATAGAATGGTATGGTAAAAAGGAAGAACATAACTCCAATGAATTATGTTAGATGTATGTTGTCACATTCTGATCTCTCCAAGAATTTTTGGGGAGAAGATATGTTAACAGTGAATTATATTTTGAATAGAATTCCCACCAAATCTATTCTAGGTACACCTTATGAATTGTAGACTAGAAGAAAGCCCAACCTGAATCATTTAAGGAAATGGGGTTCTGTGGTCCATGTACTTATTCCTAGACAATTAAGGGATAAGTTGGAATCTAAAACACTTAAATGTAGATTTATTGGTTATTGTGAAAAAACTTTTAGGTATAGATTTTTCAACAATGAAAAAGGAATCATGGAATATAGAGATGCAACTTTTCTTGAAAATGTAGAAGAAAAGGAAGAATCTAACAATGATAAGGAACATTTTGGATGGTCATGGACATGTTCAGCAGAACATGGAAGATCGTAATGATCCATAGGCTCCCGTTGGCAATAAGAAATTGAGAACTCAACCTTCTTGAATGAATGATTATCATTTGTATTCCTGTGAGCCTTCTTGTATGTTAGTTGATATAGATCAGGAAAATTACATGAAACCCTTGATATATTGTAATGCGATTGAGTTACAGGAAAATGATTTGTGGCTCAATGCGATGAATGATGAAATTGATTCTATGAAAAAGAATCAGGTGTGGGAATTGCATGATTTACTTGATGATAGAAAGGCTATAAGATGTAAATGGATATTTAAAAGGAAGTTGAAGGTTGATGAGTCTATAGATAAATTCAAGGCCCGATTAGTTGTCAAGGGATTTACATAGATGCCTAGAATTGATTTTTAGGAGACTTATTCTCCTGTAGCTAAGTTCGTGTCAATAAGAATTATATTGGTGATTGTTGCACACATGGATTTAGAATTACATCAAATGGATGTAAAGACTGCATTTCTAAATGGAGATTTGCAAGAAGATATATATATGTATTAGCCTGAGGGTTTTCAAGTTGAAGGAATGGAAAATAAAGTGTGCAAATTGTATAAGTCTATCTATGGTTTGAAACAAGCATCTAGACAATGGTATTTGAAATTTCATAATAAGATTGTTAAGATGGGTTTTTTTTCAAATAGATTAGAGAATTGTGTATATGTCGAGAAAAGTGGGAGCAAGTTTGTGATATTATCATTATATGTGGATGATATCTTGCTCACTAGAAATGACATGGATATGATAAAAGGAATTAAGAAAGAACTTAGCTTAAAGTTTGAAATGAAGGACATGAGAGAAGCATCTTATGTTCTTGGAATATAGATCCAGAGGGATCAGAATTCAAGAATACTGACAATGAGTCAAAAAAGATATCTGTGTTTGGTACTAAAAAGGTTTGGAATTGAAAGTAGTACTTTTCTCCTACACCATATGTATATGGGAAAAGATTGAGTAAGGACCAGGGTCTTGGAAAAGGAAAACAACCTTTGAAAGTACCTTATGCCCAAGTGGTTGAAAATTTGATGTACATTATGTTGTGTACTAGACCGAACTTGGCATATGCAATTAGTTTAGTAAGAAGATATCAAAGTAATCCTGGAACAACACATTGGGAAGTTGTAAAGAGGATTATGAAATATGTAAAAGGAACATTGCACCATAAGCTTACTTTTCAAGCAGAACTTGAAGTGCTTGGTTATTCAGATGCTGATTTTGGTGATGACAAAGATGATGGAAAGTCCACATCAGGACATTTGTTCATCTTTGGAGGTGGTGTTGTATCTTGAGGTAGTAAAAAGCAAAATTGTGTAGCGAAATACACATAGAGAGCTAAATATGTTGCCTGTAATACAGTGACCACACAAGTCATATGGATTAGAAGGTTTTTGAATAAATTAAACCTTAATTTAATAAGTGATTCAATAAATATATATTGTGATAACCAAGGGACAATTAGCTTGATTAATAATGATGCAAATAGTTCAAGAGGAATACAAACTGATGTACATTATCACTATATATGTGATATTGTGGAGAGAGGATAAGTGAAAATCACTTATATCTCTACGAAAGATATGTTGGCGGATCCTTTGACTAAAAGGTTATCGATGGAAAGATTCATCAAGTTTGTAGGCTTGATGGGATTAAAGAACATTTTCATAGATAATAACAATGATTAAACACTCCACGGATAGTGGGAGTGAAAGTTGAATACATTATACTTTCTACGAATAGTGGGAGTGGAAGTGGAATACATCTCTAGCATGGTGGAACTTGCATGCGTGATCTTCACGACCAAGTGGAAGATGTAGTGGAGAGTGGTCACGAAGACCACCTCCTCCACCATCCTACACATTCACCCAAGAAAATTGGGAATGTGCGAAAGGTGGAATGATGGTGAAATGGGAGCGGTTTGGGATGAAGGAGTGCAACGACTATTTTTTGCTCCTGTTATATATAGGTGAAGAGGAATGATAGAAGTGATTTGGACTTCACCTATTGCTTCCTCCGGAGCACCAAAAGGATATTGCCGGAAACCTTCTCCAGTGATCTACCACCACCCGTTTGCATCAACAAATGCAAGCACCCAGCTTATGTAACTCACCACAAATTCTACAGTATCCATCTGTAACAATTCATATTGACAACAAAGGGTTTGAAGTCTTACTTTCTTCACTCTATTAGCACCCTTGAACGTCATCACCAATATGTCCCAAGCCTCTTTTGCAAACATGGCCTTGATGAATGAAGTATAATGCCTTTTTGTCTTTTTCTTACTCTCCTTGTATTGTGTTTTCTATGCATTAGTGGCATTGGGCTCCAACAACAACACTTCATGGTAGTCAAATAAGACACGTATTTGACTACATCTATTATAATTCCTTCCATCAAGAGAATGAATGGAAACTTGCGTAATGCCATTCACTCTGCACAGAGAATGACAACCTTAGCATCGTAATGCTTGTTATTACAATAGCAACCAACGCAAGGATGTAGCAAAACACTACTTCTCGTTTCTTAAATCAGAAATACAAGGCACTTCGTACATATTTATAATGATTACTTATGTAAGTAACTACCCATACATGTAACAAGGGATGCAACCATACATCAAGAGACAACCATTCATACATCACACGCGAAGAGATGCGACTTGTTACAATGTAACCAATACACACACAACCATTGACCTGAAGAATTATTCTGACACTCCAATGGTTGGTTTAAACTAGACTGTAAATATACAATGTCTTGTACTCCCCCCGTTGGTTTAAGCCCTTTCCATTAACTCTTCTTTTCGGAACAACTCATTTGCTAACAGCAAATAAATGAAACGTTACATAATAACAATTACATGCTGATAAAAATATATTAACAAATGAATTTGTCAAGTGTTCAATGATTTCAACCATTATATTATTTCTATTGCATATGATTTTTTAATATGGATGAGTAATTTGTAAATTAAGGGGGGAGGAGAGAGGAGGGTAATCAATGTACAAGAAAATCTAAAATTTCTTTAATTTATAAAATTTTATACGACCATTTATACACCTTATAAAAATTTAAGAAAATTTATATTTAATTTTAAAAAAATTAAAAATATTTTAAATTTTAAATATTTTAATAATAATTTTAAAATAAAATTAAGATACAAACCCCTCCTAAACTTCCATAGTAAAATCCTACACCTTCTCAATGATTTTGTTGAAAAGTCATCTTTTTTTATCAGCTTTTAAATTGATCATCAAGAGAAGGATTGTGTGATCATCAACGAAACGATCAAAATACACAACCTGCTCTTCAATACACAATCTTGTGGTACTGAACTACTGATCACAAAAGACGTAATCCTGTCCAGTACTTAACATTCTCCAATTTATATACAATAGATGGATATATTCTACAAGCATGAACATTTCATGGTAGTTTTAAAGAATGTGGGTGCACAATGGCCGGTAGTTTCCATGAACTCTGCAAGCTTTAATTCTGCAAGGAATTGGTTGAAGACAAGAAGGCATTATTTGCAACGTTGTTTCACATTAATATCGCCCGCGTATTATTCGGATGCTATGGAATAAAATTAATCGACAAAGATTACATGTGGATGGATCTATAAATTGATTGAAGACAAAAGTCGCTGACAGCATTTTCACCTCTCGAATTTACAGAATAATTGGCACTCTTCCAGCATCGAAAAAGGATGCAAAACTTACGAAAGCAGAATTGTCCCCCATCTTGTATAACACAGACGCCGGTTTAGCCACCAATCTTAGCCAGGCCATGGTACAACTCTGTTTCATTTCTCAGTCCCTGCAAGAACATAAAATTAAGAAACAAAATGATTATTAGCTACCTTATATTTTCTACTTTAATTTGTACTTAATTTTCAGTTTATCACAACGCATCACCATACCGAAAAGTAGAAATATTAGTTAGTCCATTGATTTTCTTGGGATAATTTTCATTGCTTCATTTCTCCATCTATTTCCATAAATTATATATTATTATTTAGAACTACGTAAACGTATCCCAGATAAAACGGTTCTCATGGCACATCTTCATTCCCCGATCTATGAGTTTACCTTAAGGATGTATCGACTCTTATCTACTTTATTTTTATAAATTTTAAATTTTCTATATTTCTACGAACCATAGGCATCATTCATCAACAAATTGAATACGTTGAAAAGTTATTCTTTAAAAAGGAAAACTAAAAATCATCACTCCACATATAAATCAGCTTGTGGCCTGTAATTTTTACTGAAACAATTTTTTACTTTTTTAAAAATGTGTTAAACCAGGTCCATTCTGGCCATTACAAAATCTAAAACTTTAAAAAAAAACCTTGTTAACACTTGAAAAATTAATAGCATCACCTTTTATGGTATTACACTTCACGAGAACTCTAGTAGAATAAAATTCATTTCACCATTGAACATGCTCGGCATCAAGAGAAATTAAAACATCTAAGTAAAGTCGATGTGGCTTCAGTCTCCTATCAGCGAAATTAAAAAAAGGGCAGTCTCTTATCCGTCCATATCTCATATAGGTTTTATAGTTGCAGAAGCTGACTAATAACTTGGAATACCCTAATACTTGAGGCTACCTGTGGCATTGTATTAATATTCAATTTTCTTGATATCATGTGTCACTCCAACGCCATGTTGAATCATCATTATATTTCTGTGATCAGTATCAATATTTAATAAATTTTTATGATTTATAGCTAAATACTCAATTACTATTTTATGGTGAATACATTTGATGTATTTTGTATTAAACTATTAGTTGTCAATGTTTTTTTTGTTTTTTAGTTGTCAATGTATTATGATTAGTGTTTTACGTTTAGTGTTGTTTATATTTGCTTGCTAATTATTTTATAAAAAATCTCATTAGTTCACAGCTAACACATTAAAAAAATTAGTTGAATTATGTATTCATGTCATTAGAAATATTAGTGCTCGTATCCATGTGATTTAATTTCAAAATCTGAGAAAAGGGTATCCACATCCAAGCAACATAGTCTATATAATGTCAAATCATTTCAGTCAAGTATAGGCTGGTCAATTAAACCATTGACAATTCGAGTAAACCAATAGAAATATCAATAAAACCGAAACAGTTTGGTTATACCCATGGTTTCAAAAATCGAGACGGATCACCAAAATTTCAGTGATCCGTCTTGGACTTCATTTTCCTTAATACTGATTTACTAGGTATTGATGGATCAAATGATTTGTCATTGAGACACCACGTCGGCATTGTCGCCTTGAGTTGTTGAAGACGTCGCCAACCTTCGCCAAGATCACCACTGCCAACCTTCGCCAAGATCACCGCTCTACAAGATGTTGCCAATTGCAGAAGAGTTGCTGTTGAAGATTGGTACCCATCGCAGTGGCAGAGAAGTGCGAGCTTAAACGAAAGCTTTGGGAAGAAAATGTCAAAGACATCACTCACACATGTGGCACATGAGAAGTGAAAATAAGATAATAAAAAAAGAAGAAAAGAAAAATAAAAAAGAAAAAAAATAAAAATAAAAAGAAAAAAGAAGAAAAGAAAATTAAAAAAGAAAAACATTAAAAAATAAAAAATAAAAATTATGTATTAAAAAATAGAATTATTTAAAAATAAAAAATTTTAAACATTTTTAAAATTTATGTTTGTTAATAAATAACATTAATTTCATGTATATTATCACATTTTTTATGTTCAACTTTTGTAAATTATTTCATTGAAGAATTTGTAAAATATATTATTACATTATAAGAATATAAATTTATAATTTACTTAAAATATTATAATTAAATAAGCTTTTAATTATTAAAATCATTAAAAATGAAATCGTTTATTTCTATATGTATAATTAATATATGTTTAATTCCTTTGCCTTTTAAATCATTTGTCAATACTTTATTTTACTTATTTCTAAATAGTTTAAAACTTTTTTCCTACATGTGGCACTATATATTTATCTAATTAGTATTTTATGCTTATAATTACCTAAAAAAATTATCTAAGTGGTCTTATATGCTTATCATAACTTATTATATCTTATCTAAGTTAAAATTTGATGTTTTATGATCATTTCCATAAAAGTATTGTATTTTCACCGATACGATCTTTGATCCTCAATATATTTCCCTTTTTTAGAGGATCAATTCTCGATACAATACCGAGATTTAAAACCTTGGTTATACCATTTTATATATTTTGATATAAATAATTTTAATATCATAACTTTATTTTAATGAATTTCATAATAAAGTTGTTATGCTTATTGAGACAGTTTTACCGCTATACTTAAATAGAAAATCTGTTTGGACTTCTCGATTATACTGATCATTTTACATACATCTCTGATAACATCAATAGATTCTAAGACATAGAAATTGCCATTAAAAATATGGTTAAACTGATATACTTAACAAATTTTTCAATGATGTCAGTAGATTACAAAATGTTTGAACTGAATGGATTTTTGGAGAAACCAAAGATTTTATCGAGTAAATCAATGTTATCACTAGGTAAACCGATATTATTAACAAGTATATTGATAGTTTATCGTTGACTAACAATAATGAAAATAATTTATATTATTTGCATATCAGTGACTTATCTTGCAAGATCAACTATGATTGATTTGAACAAGTTAAACAAGTTACATATAAAGAAATAACTCAAACAAAGTTGCAGAATTAAAGGAAGATCACGATTAAATCAAGATCCTTATTGAAAAATTAATTGCCAAAAATGCTGAAGAGAAAAAAGATTTAAGTAAAAGATTGATGAAAAAAGAAAGTACAGGAATTCATTTTGTACTTATTGTGTTATTGTTTTCCTGTCTTTCTGTGAGAGAAATGTTGTGTTTTGTTCTACAAATCTTGTATAAGGTTTCTCTTGTTTTGTGTTTTCACTATGTTTTGATACTTTGAATTATGAGCTTATCTCAAGGTTGGTGCCTTACACAAGATAAGGTTGTTGTCTTATCAAAGATTGTAAATGTTAAAGTGTGAACTTGTAAAACACCAGAAGATAGTGGAAATCTCAAGGTTGGTGCCTTAGGGAGTGAATTAACCCTAATGTGGGTAAATCACTATAAAATTTCTATCTTCTCTATGTTTGAATTTTTCATTCATTATTTAAGTGTTTTTCAAGATTACTTAATTTTATAGAAAAAGAGTTATTTGTTTTATTTGATTCGCTATTCACCTTTATCTAGTAAAGTCACAATCCAACATATAGTAGGTACACGATTTCAATGAAACTATCTAGCCTATTTTTACTGGTCACATGGATTTGTTGTCAGGCAAATTTAACCAAGCAATGAAACATAAATGTAGACAAAAGTGCATTAAATATTGACAACAATACAAGGAAATTCTAAATACATCATTGAAAAATGCTATTTACATGAAAACAAACATGCTTATTTAAGATAGAGAGCATGCAGAGAGGATGATGATCAAATTACCTGCAGATTGAAAGGACCCATTTTCACTCTGTGAAAGTGGTAGGCTCCTCCTTTCTTGGCCCAAAGAAAGGATTTCTTGCATTCTTTCAGGCCAATCAGAATTCAATCTCCTAGCAAAATCCTCAACTTCCCTACAATACGATATGAAAGGTCAAGTGAAACCATCTATAAAACAGTAGTTGTGCAATTCAATACAAAATAAATACATCATGAATAAGGGTTTGTATATGAATCAACTTAATTATATCAATTTGATTCAATGCACATGGACAAATATTGGTTTAAGCATCAACTTGATCCAATATATGGATGAAGACCCCATAATATGCACACAATTATGAACATTTTATAGCCAACCTAAGACATCAACGTAATAAAATGTATATGCAAGAGAAAATGAAAAAAGCCCTCAATATAAGTTTTTCTTTTTAAGTAGAAAAATCCAAGATCTAAGGCTCCATCACTTATTTACAGATTCATGGTCATATAATATCAATAATGTATAGACAAAAACATAACCAATATTTTAGGAATCTTGTGGGATATAACTCTACAAGGTAAAGAAAGTTGACGAAATAAAAATGTACAAAAGATGATAAAAAGAGAATACTATAAATCTATCATAAATGTAAAACTGAAAAAAAAAATTACAAAAGCTAACAAAAAAGAATGCTAAGGAAATTGTTATTGAAGTTAATAATTCGGCCAATAAAGAATTATATTATAGTATAAGCACAAAACAAGGGAAAAATATAATATATAAATTGGTCAAGGCTAGAGAAAGAAATCTATTTAAGTGTATTAATGATGAAAATGGTAGAGTTTTAATAAAACAAAATAAAATAAATGGTAGATGGTATACGTATTTTATTAAACTTTTCAATGAATCTTCCAAAGAAAAATCTTACATGCAAAATTTAGGCAATAGTACAAAATATATAAACTACAGGTATTTTAGAAGAATTAACAGTTTAAAGGCAAAAAAAGCTATTTAGAAGATAAAAGATGTGAGAAAGTTATTGGATTAAATGATATTCCTACAGAAAGTGAAAGTGCATGGGTGAAGTAGGGATTAAGTTGTTAATTATGATATTTAATATAGATACCAAATGAATGAAGAATGATTTCTTTAATACTTATATTCAAGAATAAGGAGAACATACAAAACTATCATAATTATCATGGTATTAACTATTAAGTTAATAATTCATACTATAAACCTATAAGGGTGATAGAGTAAAGCCTAAAATATGTAACTAAAATTACAGAAATTAATGAGTTTTATGCTAAGTAGGCCAACAATAGAAACTATTCATTTACTTAGACAACTAACCAAAAAAAATCAGAGTTAAGAAAAAAGACCTTCTCGTGGTTCACTAATTTCAGAGGATACCTTTAAAATTAAAAGGAAAATTATATAAAACTACTATTTGCTATCTATATACATTATGATTCAAAATGCAAGACTATAAAACATGATTATGTGCAAAAAGATAATGTTGTAGAAATACAAATACTAAGATGAATGGATGGTAATACTATAAAGAATAAATTTAAAAATAATTTTATTAGGAATAAAGTAAGAATTGCATCAATTTAAAAAACAAGAGATAATCAACTTAAACAGTTTGTTCATGTTCAAGAAGTCAAAGGATGCACTAGTTAAAAAAGGAGAATTAATTAGCATATAAGAAACTAAAAGTAGAAAGCTTAAAATTACTTGATTAGGAATTGTGAGAAAACATTTAAAATTATGTAATTTAAGTAGAGAATTAACCATAAATATAAATATATGGAAGAAAAGGATTCATGTTGCTGACCCCACAGTGGGATTATGACATGAATTGTTATTCTTGTTTATCAAACAATAACAATTTATATAGAAATTTGACTATCAAGCATATCTGAAAAAGACATGGGAAAAAACATTGATGTAAGACTTTTCCAAGGAAAAGAAAATAACTTGCTATGATTATGAGTTCCATTAAGCCTGTAAAAGAAATAATGGGTGTATGTAATATCTTGTAACTTAGCCATCGCACCTGTCAAGTTCTTCTTTCATTGCAGGATCAATTTCATCATATATGTCAGCATCCTCAAACTCCTTTATTAACGAATCATCGGATGGAACCTGTAATTCCATTTTTCTAGTGGAACAAGTAGGAAATATGCCTACCTCCTGATCATCATGAAATACTTTGAATTTATAGCTTGCAAGTGCAGTTTGTAATGATCAAGTTCCTTTAAACTTCTCAAATGATGGCAATACCGTCTTGTGTTCCTTGTTGGAGTCAATTGAGGAACTCTCCTTCATTTGATCTTTTCTCCTCCGGTTCTTCTTTTTATTTTTAGAGGATCTTACTCCTTTTGAATCTGTTGCATACCACAAAACATTATGTAGATAAAGTCACATGATAGAAGAAAAAAGGAAGCTTCATTCAAATGTAACAGTGAAGCATTTAAGTAATACATGTTTCAAAAGCATGAGTTAGAATCTGTTTTTCAAATATATCAACCAATATCATCATTTTTTAAACAGAGTCTAATATCACCCTTTGATATATGCTTTCCACAAAAGTGTTCTGAAACAAGGACATTCACGTGTTCAAGTTTATAAGGTTGATTTTTCAACATGGACCTTTCTTCAGGTGCAAACAGACCAGAGGTCATCTCACAAGGGGCATGATGGCTCCACACCATATTGGGTGCACCCCCTCCCACAAGAGGGAAGCCATGCTGCTCTCCAAAGCACACCAAAAACCCTCTCTTTTCTATATCATTGATGGGACCTTGGCTTAGGCCGGACACCTTTGGTTTTCTTGGGTCCTCACTCATTAGGAATTTTGATTGAATAAAAAACCCTCTTTTCTAAAGAATCTAGCTTTTGAATATCACATTTCAAAAAACTAGTATAGCAGTTGTGACACCATCTACAGTGATACCATTTTCGCATTTGATTCAGATAATGATTATAAAATCACTCTTGTTCTAAATCAAAGCATAGCATAATACATAAAACTAACAAGCAACAAGCTTACCAAGATCACAGTCATTTATCTGCCTCGTAGAAGATGATCGAAAGATACAAAAATTTTTGGTACAGAATGATATCTGAAATCTACTAACCACATTTATCTCATAATCCATATAAAATGATTGGGAATTCTTTTACTGATTCTATTATTATATAAGTATATCCCCAGGCTCATATAAGTCATTTATTCTGTATATATGAACCTCTGAAGTTGAATTCTTCATATAAATCAATGCCAAATTAATAGATATCTGTAGATAACCATGTTATCTATAGGTCTGAATGGATGACATTTACATGTATTGAAGGTGAAAACCACTTGGCACCTATGATAGCATAGAACTATCATATATCATAACAACCTTATCCCCAATACAATCCTAGCATATCCACATCTTGACTTGCATTTGATCTCACATGCAATTGGACCAGTGACTTGGCTGCATGTTGAAAATAGAGAATAAGAAGGTTAGCAGATTCCATGGTTCACGGCCCCAATCACTTCCCTGAGCCATATGGAAACAGGACAATGAGGATGATGGAGAAGGCAATGGCAAAATGGTTCTTTCAGAGACTCTATATTCCAGGTTTTTCATTTTCCTTGAGAGATGTCACGTGCTCAACTAATGTGATGGAAAACAGAGAAAAAGTAAAAAAAAGAAAAAATCCAACATAACAAAGTTCATACATCTATTACTAGAATCTAGACTCCAGAGAATTCAGTGACCATTCAGAATATTTAAAACACTTTTGGAGACTATACTCTATTTTTTCATTCTCATTGAGAGATGTCATATGCTCCACTAATCTGGCGCACATCAGTAAAAGAAAAATCAGCAAGTGGCTTTTCGGGAACCCCCACACCTTCCTCAAAAAAGAGTAAAAAATAAGAACATAACTGAATATGGAAAAATTGCATAGATACATCTTAGCCTGTTTATACTAGACATTATTTTTACCATTCAGAAGGCTCAAGACTCTTAACCATTCCTCTATAGTTTAACAGTATATATCTAATGTTGTCAGCCAGTCATGATTGACCATTGAAACAGTAGAAAACATTGAACATGAAACAGATGTACCAAAGGCATCCAATACAACATGGCATAACATAAAAGAAAGAAATCTTCCACAAGTGGCAACAGCTTTATCGCTGAACAGGAGAACCATGTCTACTTATCCTAGTTGAGGAGTTGTAGAAAGAATAGTAAGAAATACCTTCATCTTTTCCATTAATGTAAGACAAGAGGTCATCAACTGATCGCTTGTCCACTTTCTCCTCTTCAACATCAGGAGTGTCCTGACACATAAGTTAAAGATTAATGTCCGTCAGGAATGCACTTCCTCCTCTTAAAATGTAAGTAATTTTATGCATCTAAGGCTTTACTCAACCTCAATATTTAAAAATTATGTTAAACCAAAATGATTTATGCAACAGAACTAGTAGTCAGAAAATTATACATTCTAAAGAAATTAACTCATCACTATACCTACCTTTAACTTTTGCCTTTCCTTCAATTCTTTTCTTTTTCGAGCATAAAGTCTATTTAACAACCGAATGCGTGGATCATCAGTTGTGTTCCTCAATGGTTCCAGTTTTTCTTCCTAAAGCAGGAAAACTGAAGGGGCTAAAATTCACAAATACATACATTAAAAAATTAAACTAAAAACTGCAGAATTGAAAACCTCAGTAAGATCATCAGGCAAATGAAAGGTTTCCCGAATTTCCTCAGGTGTTTTGCCTTCTATCTTACGTGCAAGGGCTCTACTAGTTAGATCAACCAAGGGTTTAAGCTGAAGGCTATCAGCTGCAGAGGTAAGTTCACATAGTCTTTTTGTATCAATTTTGATGAACTTCTCATCATAAGACTTCCTCTCCTGGCAAATGATAAAAAATATATATTTAAATGATCAAAATCAAAAGAATGGCATACCGCATTTACAGGAGAAATTCATAAAAAGTAATCTCAAACCAGGTCTTTTATGGCACCCACCTAGGAACCTGGGTGCTCCACTATGCCTCTAAGCAGCCTAAGACAGCAAGGTTCCCATGGCAAGCACCATGGCAAGGCTAGGCATGGGTTTTTTATTTTTTTGAGTTTATTACTTGTATATGGTTATGCGGATCTGTTAAGATGCACTTACCTAAGATCCATATATGCTTAAATATAAAAGCTAAAACACATCTAAAACCCTAAATCTCTTTCTTCCAGTTCCTCTCCCTATCCCCTCCCCCCCCCAGTGATAGCAGTCACATTTTTCCAGCAAGGTTTCTAGTAACGGCATTGGTTCCAACAAGGTTTCCAGTGAGGATTGGCGACTCCAGCAAGTCAGGCAAGGTTTCTAATAAATCTCCTGTGGGTTGTGGTGATTATTCCAACAGCTCTGGCAAGGTTTCCTTGCTATTGTCCATAATAACCATAATGGTAATGGTCATAATCTAGATGCGTTGCTATTGTTTCATTTCCTTATGTAAAAATTTTATTTTACCATTGTAAATCAAATAAAAATTTAAGAGTGGGTGAAAATAGAAAATAATAGATTTTATGTGGTAGTTCATAATATCTTAATATTTTTGAATGTTAAATAATAATTCCGTCAAATAAAATAATGCTAATAATAAGTATTGGAAAATTAGGAAACAAATGTTAATAAGAAGAATATCATAAAATATAAAAATATGCAATTAATAAATTACTTTTTAAATAAAAAGATGCAAGAAAATGAACATCTTAATATTTTATTTGAATTCTAAATAATAAGTGGAAAAAATTAGAAGAAATGTTAATAATAAGAATATTATAAATAAATATAATATGAAATTATGCTATAGAATGAATTGAATTTAAAGAATACTATAAATACTACAAGTACTTTGTATTCTTCAAAAAGAAAACATGACATGAGTATAAAAAATTCTAAGAATTTTATGAAAGAATATCAGAAAACAAGTTCTGCATTTGACTCCACGTATTGTATACAATTTAGTTATTCTTAAATTCACAGTATTAAAAGCAATTAAGAAGCAAGTGTAGGTGCCATGTCTTTCCTTTCTTAAAAAATTAACAAATGGTACACTTCAAAAATACTGTATGGTAACAGATTAATTAAGCATACATGCTTTCCATATGGATTCAACTAAAAAAGTAGAGGCAATGTCTATAAATAAATGATACATTTATGTGCTTTAGTGAAGGCAATGTCAACTCTCAACCTTCCAAAAGTAAATTTCAATAATCCACAATCATTTCACCAATTAATGTGATGGTTTATCAACAATATCAACTGTTGACAATGCCCTTAGATTCATTATCGTTAGATATCCTAGGGAGTGTGTGCATCAAGGAAATCAAAAGAAATGAAAAAATGTAATCAAAATAAAACCAAAAGAAAATGAAATGACTAGAATTTATATTTCCTTGGGCTTTAACAAAATGTTTGTGCATGTGAAACCAAAAGAAAATATCTTCCTTTCAAATTTCATCCTTTTGAGTAGAAAAGGAAATAAAAAAATTTAAATCTTGTGATGGAAACCAAAGGAATTGGTTTTCCAATGGAAAGAAAGCATAATTACCTTATTTTTAAGCATAGTTGTTGGTCAAACAGAAAATATTTTCGTTTATGTTGGTATTCATTTGTTTCTAAATGCATTAATCACCCTCCTTCTAGTGTTGGTACATATGCAAATCCAAATGGCAGCAAACTAGACATGGTAGTCTCTAGTTCATGAAACTATAATTGAGGAATCAATTTATTCCAACATTTAAGTAAAGGGCATTTAACAGGCATCTAGTATTTCTACTGAAATCCCCACCAATATTTTCACTGACCGAGAAGCAAAGTACAATCAAAAAAGAACAAACATGAGGTAGATATTTGTTGTAAAACCTTATTTGAACGACCTTGAACTTGATGAAATCGACAATAGTCAAGTATCAAACTTAAAGAAGCAGGGTTAACTCGTTCAGGGAGAGAGATAGCAAAGTTCTTTGAAGAGCCCATCTTTGTTTGTAGTCTCTCCCGGCATATCATAGGACAGAACATTGCAACTTCTTCTTCGACTTGCTGAATTGAACCATCCACAGTTTGGAGCCAGATATATGATTTCATAGCCTGTGAGACAATACTGAAAACATGTATTTATTTGTAGATACCAATAAATGGAAAAACAGTTATTTTATTAAATAAATGAATCCTAGAGTTCCACTGTGTCAGGTTCACATGCTTCAAGAACCCTAGTTTCAAAAAAAAGGAATCACAATAGGCAATTGGTTTTGAGGTTGAATAACTACATTTTAACAGAACATCAACATTTCTTCAATTGAGATTTTATTTTCTTTATGATTCCATGCAAAAACATCTTGGACAAATCACAAAGCAAAACTCAAACGACAAGTAAACAAGCAGCATATTTGGTATTTAGACAAATGGTCAAATAGTAAACACTATGCTCTTTCTCCAAGAACACGACATGATCTCCTGACACATAATTTACAAGTAATTTTGCAATGAAATGCAATTAAGCTGAATAAATTTAAGCCCAGGCTAGATCTTTAAATTGTTTCCAATAAATCAAGTAAAAATAATTTTACAAGGCAGAGCATACCTCTGGTTTAGTGACTGCCATCTCGCTCTCTGACATTTGAGCAGGATATATCAAAATAAAAGATCAAACTTCTTCTGGTAACGTTACAAGACGTTCATTCCAAATTGCGAGCTTGAAGAATCATATACATACAGCGCCCAGACGAAGTAAGGGTTGTACGGAAAATTTCTACGGCTTAGAAATGTGGTGATAAACAATATCATAACCAACTGGCTTAGCCACAAGAAAAAGGGCTCTCTCATCTGGTCCAGAGCATTGTTCTTTCCCAATCAATTCATCAGCAGGTAGAACATAGAATGTAGTCGAGGAGGCACTGAAACAGGATAGATCGCTGGAAAACAGATAGCCAAATGGCATGAGACCAACGGAAAGCTACAATTTTTATTTTAAAATCCATCACGAAGGAGCCGGGGAGGCTACAAAAGCGAAAGAACAAGCTAGCCGGAGCGACGAGCGCGTACCGGGAAGCCGGACACCGGTACCGGATGGCGGAAAGCTCCACTCGATCCACACCCGCGGGCTTCAGTGAGGGAGGCAGAGGCGGAAGGAGAGGGAGGAACAGAACAGGACGGCGAGAATGGTGGAGAATAGGAAGAGGAGGAGGAGGAGGAGATATGAGGACAAGAAGAAGCGGGAGAAAGGAGAGGAATGGTTTCGCTTCCTTTCCCGATCTCTTCTTAGGGTTTTCCGTTCGGCCGGTGCTAATTTTTGCGTCCGACGGGGGACGGCGAGAATGGCCACACGGCGGTTGAAGTTACCGCCCTCGGTGATGGAGCATGTTGATTTTATTTTATTTTTTTTGGATTTTACGTCAACTTCCACCGGCATCAACACTTTTTGATACTGTTTATCAGGATAATGACGACAACGCTAATCTTGTTACCTTAAAATTAGGAGCTCGAGGTTTTGAATTTATTAATATCACGTGATTTTCGTTCACAAAATATTTTATACCAAGTCTATGAGCTTAGAAAAGATGAAGGGGGGCCTTTTAAAAGTAGCTTGGACCACGGTAAATAAACTTTTGTGGTCAAATTAGAAAAACATATATTATACATAGAGGGTACGAATTCTGTAGGTGTCTATAGAAGTTACTTTTATAGGTAAAATTTAAAAATACTCTATCTCGTATCGTAGGTGAAATTTAAAAATACTCTCTCTCATCAACAAGTGAAATTTCAAAACACACTCTCTCATGCAGCAGGTGAAATTTAAAAACTCTCTCCTTTAACTGAAAAAATTCATTCACATACGTATAATTAATTTTTCATTAATTACGAATATAGTGACTAAATTTGAAAGATGTTTGTGGATTTTTTTTAAATTAATTTGATTTTAATTATGTAGTGTTTAATAAAAATAATTCATGGTGGATTTTTTTTAACTTAAATATTAGGGTGAATTTTTTTTAAAATAATTCGATTTTAACTGATTACTGAAAAATTATTTTGATTAAATATTTAAAAACACTCCCTTTTCAATCGATTATTTTCCATGTGTCGTTATGTTTAATTTCACGTGTGAATGTTAAAATGCTGGTTTTTTAATACAATCGTCCGGCCGTTTACCATAAAATACCGCTTCTCTCATCACGTGTGAACTTAAAATTTCACGTGTGAATATTAAAACACCAGTCTTTTAATACAATCATTTCGCTGTTTACCATAAAATGTTGCTTCTTTTATCACGTGTGAACTTAAAATTTCACGTGACATGTAAACTATACCCCTTCGAATATTAAGTTAAATAATTAAAATGCCGGTCTTTTAATTCAATCGTCCGACCATTTACCATGTGTCGTTTGAAAAGGGAGTGTTTTTAAATATTTAATCAAAATATTTTTTAAGTAAAATCGAATTATTTAAAAAAAAATTCACCATAATATTTAAGTGAAAAAAAAATCCACCCTAAATTATTTTTATTAAACACTACATAATTAAAATCA
>JAMKPZ010006091.1:0-28673 GCA_024699675.1 Amphibolis antarctica | reverse complement strand
AGCATTAGGTGTTCTTTCCATTTTTATTTTCTTTATTTTACTTAACGTTTTTACAACTACACTCAAATCTACAATCACACACTTTATCAACTTAGTTATGGTAATTAGATTATGTTTTTATATTTGTTGTAATGTTGAATGTTGCATTCTTACTTTTACAAGTTGTTTGTATTGTATTGTGTTTCTTACATTGTATTGTGTGTTGTGTTTTGAAATATATAAAAAGACCAAAAATATAATCATTCAACTCTTAGAAGTTTCAGCCAATTTGAATCATGCTATTTTTACATCTGAAACTCACAATTATCGCACAACCCTCAGGTAAGTTCGAGGGTAGAGACGTTTACCCATGAGCTACCTCAAGGGTTAAGTGCTTCTTCAGTGCAGAACATTAAATTTTATGCAAATTGAAGTGTATAATGTTAAACCTTAAGAAGAATTAAATATTTGGAAGTAAAATCCTCTGAAAAGTGTAACAATTGATATTTAAAGACCATCCTAGTGGTTAATTGGAACAAGGAAACCGTGACATTACTTATAAGATATTTAATCAATTGTTTCACTTAATTGAAGTCACTAATTCAGCTAAACACCAAGCAAAAACTAATCCCTATGGACAAACCTTTACTTGCACACTAATTACATCTAAACTCGTGCACTTGTGGTGAATTAAAATATTTCGCACACACAATTTATATAAGAATTGAATTACAAGTTTTTGCGAAGTATAGGCATCCTATTGAGGCAGAATGCCCCTAGTTACCTCTGTGGGCTTACTGGGAAGGCCCTAGAATGTAGACTGGAACTCACTTGTTGGCCTATTCAGGGGTGTCGTTGGATGCTCTAGGATGACTTGATTCCGGAATTCAGAGGTGAAATCCGGCTACAAAGCCAGAACTCCGATTTCCCAAACCGAAAATCTAGAGGGAACGTTGTCCTTGGTGGCAAACATAGGGGATGCCAAGCCCAATGGTCAAACCTACAAAACTTCGGCTACAGTGCTTAGTGGCTAGTTCAGACGTTTAGAAAGTGATTGGTGTTGTAAGACAAATCGGGAAACTTAGGTAGACAGTGCTTTTTGACACCTTCGTTAGGATGTCAAGCCCTTGCAAGTGGTGGGAGTCGGCTGTGCGACTTCGGCATCTATGGCAAAAAATGGTTGTTGGGCTGGAATTCCGGTGTAGTTGGCGACTTCAGTGGGTTGCCAAGCCCACTCTCGCGGTGAGATCCAACTACATTGGGGCAGTATCCGGCTGTTTTGAGCTGGAATTCCAGTAAGGTTGGCAACTTCAGCAGGATGCCAAGCTCGAAGTTGTCCCTATTTTTCTTGCACACTTGGTAAAGTCATTAGCAACCAAAGAGATGGAGCATTCTCCTCCCTTTGTGTAGGAAGCTGAGAGATGAGGGGGCTTGCGCAATAATTGACCGCTTATTGCTAACCTCCTCAATATAAACTTGCCTCAGTCAAATGATGGCTTGCAAGTCTTTAAATCCCCACCAAGCCATCGGGTGGGAACCAACAAAATTCAAGGAGAAAAATGTGTGGGATCATACCTTGACCCCTGCCTCTGAATGGGCTCCATATGTTGGGTTCCACCTCCTATTGAGATAGGAAGGGTGGAAGGTTGCTCAGGGCTTTTGCCTCCTGTTGAGTTAGGAAGGGCGGAAGATAATTGGAGGTGCTGCATAGTGGGAGTTGAATGATTTGTTAGCTCCGCTTCAAGGAGTAGATCTAGTAGGTCATCTATCGGTGCTTCTCCAGACGGCTGGATCAGAGACATAGGCTTCAGTGTGGCGGAAACCAGTACTTGTACTAGACCTACAGGTGAGGCTATAGCTATTGGACCTAGCGTGGCCACTGAAGCTTCCGGACTGAGGTGGTCTTCCCTTGAGACTACCGCTGCCTCACCTTGCCTAGTGGTGATAGGATGAATTTTTGTCATCGGGGCCGTTGTTGGACCCCCATGTGTTGTATTAGGTGGTGGTGTTGGAGGTTGCAGCTTGACTACATCACTATCTATGAGTTGTTGAATGGCTTCCCTCAAGGATCTACATTGGTCGATTGCATGGCTTGAAGATCCATGGAAATTACAATGAAGGTGGGGCTAGAACCACCTTGGCAGCTATGGTGGAGGGGGTTTGACCTTTGGCAAGGTCAGGAGGGCCTTCACCTTGTGGAAAATACTGCTTAGTGACTCTGTCAACTAAGTGTACTCTCTTGGTGTGGCCAGCAACTCTAGCTTAGGCTACTACTGCTGATGATAGGGGTGTTGTTGCACCCATTTGAGCCTCTGCTATCAAGTCTGCTGGCGAGGAGGGGATGGTTGGGCCCTTCCTCAATGTCCAAGGCACTGCTGCTACTGGGGAGACTTGGCTCTATCCAGTAGCCATGCCTTGGGAGTCCGGTTCCAGCCGAACTGTTCCGGCATGGCAAGCACCTACTCTGAAATTGGCTGTTGGGGTCCACTTAGCGCTTGCAACTAATGGTGATGGAGATTTTGTGGGCAATAGGGAAGCTATGGAGAAGTTGCTGTCATCGGCTTCCGACGTCTCTAAGGTGGAATTTCAGATGGAAGTTTGGCTTCCACCTATACTGGCCGGATTGGCTAAATAGACACTGTTGGACGACGATGCGGCCTTCAATATGTTTGATGAGGAGGCATCAAGAATGGCTGAGGTTGCTAATAAATTGAGGAAAATAGGACCTATGATGGTCCCTCCCCGACTTCCCCTATCCTAAGAGGTGAAGGGTTGAGTAATTGCCCTGAAGTTGGTAGTGCAAATTGAGTTCCAACGACAACCTCCTCTTCTACCTGAGCCCGAATGGCTAACTCCATGAAGTGTTAAGCCATTTCTTGGTACTAATGGGAGTTTAGTTTGCAATGTTGGGTGATGGTTGGGAGGCATGGCTAATTGGGATGCATGTTGTTGCGGGAATGGAGTCAGACAATGGGGACCTTGGCGAGTTTGCAAGGATGGTGACCCTAGGAGCCACAGGGGGTCTACCATGGATGGTTGAGACACCAAGTGTTGATGCACCCACTAAAGAAATCATGTTGTTTTGCTTCTCCACTTGAGACTTAGTTTGACTCATGACCATTGCAAGGCATTTTTGCTGTAAGGCAAGTTGCTATAGGACAAAAGAAACGAGTAAAAATAGTTCACCAATAATAGGACAACTAAACATGATGAATGTTATAAATCTAAGTTATCCTAATGTGCACCAATATAGTGTCAATAGGAGTTAGAACCTACAGGAATAGCAACTCTTTCCTAATGGAGTCGCTAGTTCTGTTACCCTTCTTTCCACCCAAATATTGGTTGGAGCTATTTAAGAGAATAACAAGCACATGGGACTCGGGAAACAAGTTGAAAGTTATAAATAAAATATTGGAATTGCCACCTTATTTTATTGGAAAACAAGAGGAAGAGAATGTTCAATTCAGGAATGAGATGTAAAATCTCTAAAAAAATCAAAACAAGAGGTCTGCTACTTAGAGATAATGAGTAAGGATCCAGGATACTGGTGGGGAAGGTGTTAGGCACCCCTAGCTAGCCCAACATAAGTTGGCCTCCTTATTGTGATTGATGTACAAGCTAACTAAAATGCAAGGTGAACCGAAAGGGAAGATCTAGTCATCTGATTAGGAGTTTCTCGACGTGCCCTAATCCAACTAGTCCCAAAATGAAAAGGAAAGAGGTGGAAATTTGGCAAAATGGGCGGAAATCCAATAAATCCATTTAGAAGCTGCACGAGGACTCAAGGAGTCAGGTCTCGAGGCACTTGCTGAGATGGCAGTAAAACGAGGCGAAAATCCTGTAAATACAGGTGGAAATCCAATAAATCCATCTAGGAGCTGCATGAGGACTCAAGGAGTCAGGTCTCGGGGCACTCGTCGATATGGGGTAAAATGAGGCGAAAATCTAGCAAATACAGGTGAAAATTTGATAAACCCATCTGGGATCTACACGAGGACTCAAGGAGTCAGGTCTTGGGGCACTCATCAAGATGGCAATAAAACGAGGCAGAAATCTAGTAAATACGGGCGAAAATCCAATAAATCCATCTAGGAGCCGCACGAGGTGGAAAAACTAGGTGGAAATCTGATAAATATGGGCGAAAATCCAATAAAACATAGGGGAAGCCCAATAAAACGTAAGGGAAGTCCGATAAAATGCATGGGAAGCCCAGTAAAACGTATGGGAAGCCCGATAAAACGTAGGGGAAGTTTGCCAGCCCTAACAAACTTCCACCCACCTCTGGTCAAAGCCATGGATGACCAGGGAAAAAGGAAAACTCACAAGCGACTACAAAACAACATGCAAAGTGATGAGATGTACGTGCAAAATAGAAAGAGGAGGGGGACCGAGGGTGATCCTAAGAGAGGAATAGGCTTCCCTTGGTCGAAGCCATGGATGACCAAGGGGATAGCTATCAATACAAGATCTATCTCCCCCCTTCCTATCAATTGGAAAGGGGGAGAGGACGACAAACCTATAGGACGATTGGGCTGGAGTCATCGCCGATGAGCTCTCGTGCACAGACAGTCAACCGCAGATGAAGGTCAAAAGCCAGACAGAGCAAGTGGTCAACATCGAGTGCTAGGACACTTGGACACTCGAGCAGTAGTGAGATTGAGGAGCCGAACCTCCCCCTCGTGGTAAGGGGAGGGCTATTTATAGGCTAAGGTTGCAACGTTTCGCGAAGTCGGACTGTCGAGAGTTGGAAGGCCAAGTGTCATGCACGTTACGTTGACTGGGCGACAGTTGAGCTCGCTAAGCACTTGGAATCGTTTAGAGGCACCGGCACTCTAGGCTGGAATTCTGCCTCTCTAGCTGGACTTCCACCTCCTGTACTGCGGAAGGCCAATGCTCATTGGTTCATTGTAGTGAGTCTCTAATGCGTTTTGAAAATGATCGGTGTAATGGGGTGGAATTTCACCATTTTGATTGGAATTTCGTTGTTCCTACCGCATAAATTTGGATATCTACATCTGCTACTAAGGGACTGATCTCATGCAATGTCTCTAAGTGCTCTTGAAATGACTGACTCAAAGGGGCAGAATTTCGCTGTTTTGGTTAGAATTCCATCATTTCTACCATGGAAGTCTGAAGATTTGTACTTGTAGTCAGTCACTTGGAGACTGGTTTCACGCCTCTAGGGGGTGTACAAGAGCGGCTGGTGGGGCCGAACATCCGCCTTATAGGTCAAAAATCCGCCACCATCTACCCGATGACTGGTCCATTCCAAGATTGGTGTCTCAGCTACAATACCTCTAGAAGGTGCATCAAAGGCGGCTAAGGAATTGGGCTTACGCCTCTGGAAGGTGCATTAGAGGTGGCCAGGAAATGGATATCTATGACGCGGCTGCCGGCTTCATGAGCCAGGTGGCACCCTACTACTTCTTCCAACTTGGGAAGAATGGTTGGCATCCACTGTGACAATGCGATTGGGGTATCGACTACAGGCATGTAGCCGAGCCTAGGAAGCGGCTACTGGCTGCATGAGCCGAGCAATGCACTACCTCTCCACCGTCAGAGTTCGCGTACTACCCTACGGCTAGCCGTAACATTACGAGCCTTATTCTATGATTGGCTGTAACATTACGGCCCTTACTCTACGGTTGGCCAAAAGCAAAAAATGGAAGTGTCGTAAACCAGATGTTGATAAAAAGGGAATTTCCAGCTGGAATTTCTGGCTGACCAAAGACCGTCAGATGAGTAAAGGGTTCATTGGACGAGAGGTGACTCAACGGAGTAGGTTCGTTGAACGAGAGGCATGAGGCGAAAGATGAAACGAGACTTCCACCCAGGAGGTCCGACGACTGGCTGGTGTAGCTGGCTACTAGCTTGAACTTCTGGGGTGTCTTGGTTGGCACCTAGGAGTACAACACTTAACTCAAACCTGAAATCGTGAGGGACTGAATATTTAGCCCAGACTAACCACGATGTCAACTGCATATCCCCAAGTATGAGGGGTCAACACCTTGTAGCTAAAACTGGCTTCACACCCAACAATCTCACACTTGAAGATCATTTTAGCAAACTTTGCCCCTTCTCCAGTAATAGCTCCTGCAAGAACAAATTTAAACTTTGTGGTTAGTGACTATCTCCATCCTCAAGCTTCAAGGAGACCAACTAAGGCCATGCATAGCCTTAGCTTCTGAGTGCCTAAAACCTTCATGAACATATCTACAACATTATTCTTTCTTGCGAGCTTCTCCAGCACTAAGGTTCCTTCTTCTATTTGTTCTCTAACAAAATGATACTTCGACCGGATATGCTTGGATCTTGAGTGGAACTTTGGATTTTTTGGAAGATATATGGTTGACTAACTATTGTTTAGAACACTCTTATACTGTTCAAATTTCAACTCCTTCAGAAAGTTACCTAGCTAAATTCTCTCCTTGGTTGCTTCTGAAACTGCCATGTACTTAGCCTTTGTGGCAAATAGGGCAACACACTTCCGTAATCTGGACATCCAGCTTACTACTGTTCCTTCAACAGTAAACACATAGCCTGTAGTGCTTCTACTCTTGTCCAAATCACCCCCCAAATTTGCATCATAGTACCCTTGTAGCACCACTCCTTTCTTTCTATTCTATAGCATAATCCTATATTTGAAGTACTCCTCAGATACTTCATAATCCATTTAACAGCACTCCAATGTTCTTGGCCTGGATTTGACATAAATCTACTCACAACTCCTACTACATGAGAGATGTCCGGCCTTGTACATACCATAGCATACATCAGGCTGCCCACATCTGATGCATATGGTATACTCTTCATTGAGTCCCTCTCTTCCTATGTAGATGGTAACTGATCTTTTGTCAATTTAAATTGACCACTTTTAGGCAAACCTATACCTTTGGCATCTTCATAATTAAATCTGCTTAGAATCTTCTCAATGTACCTTTCCTGTGATAGCAATAGGGTACCAACAGAACTATCTCTTATGATTCTCATGCTAAGAATTTGTTTGGCCTCTCCTATGTCCATATCAAATTCTCTTGATAGACCTTCTTTTAGCCCTTTGATTTTGCTCATGTTGGAATTGGCTATTAGCATATCATCCACATAAACTAGCAAAATCTAATAGCAGTCACCATACTCTTTGAAATAACAACAAAAGTCTGTATCACATCTTCTAAATCTAGAGGTACAAAGATAACTATTTAACTTCTTGTACCACTGTCTAGGGGCATGCTTCAATCCATATAAACTTTTCTGAAGCCTACACACCAAATCTTCCTTGCCTGTGATAGCAATAGGGTACCAACAAAACTATCTCTTATGATTCTCATGCTAAGAATTTGTTTGGCCTCTCCTACATCCATATCAAATTCTCTTGACAGACCTTCTTTCAGCCCTTTGATTTTGCTCATGTTGGAATTGGCTATTAACATATCATCCACATAAACTAGCAAAATCTAATAGCAGTCACCATACTCTTTGAAATAACAACAAAAGTCTGTATCACATCTTCTAAATTTGAAGGTACAAAGATAACTATCTAACTTCTTGTACCATTGTCTAGGGGCATGCTTCAATCCATATAAACTTTTCTGAAGCCTACACACCAAATCTTCCATGCCAGGGACAACAAAACCTTCAAGCTACTGCATGTAAATTTCTTCATTCAGATCTCCATGAAGAAAAGCTATCTTTACATCTAGCTGCTCCAAATGTAGATTCTCAGTAGCAACCAAACTCAACACCACTCTTATAATGGTCATCTTAATTACTGGAGAGAACACTTCCATGTAATCTATATCCTTAATTTGTTGAAAGCCCTTCACTGTTGATCTAGATTGGGGAAGAATGGCAGGGGCTGGAGATCAATGTGGAGTTGGTCTCAAGCGAGTCCCAGGTGAAGCCCAATTGAAGGACATACTGAATGATGAAGACATCAGGTTGACGCTAGACCAAACGCAAAGGGCATTAAGGTGACACCAAACGAGATGACGAGGGCATCACGTTTAGACTTGACAACGAGGGCATCACGTTTAGACTTGACAACGAGGGCATCATGTACAGGTTAGACGGGATGTAAAAGGTGTAACATTTAGGCTAGACAGGACATAAGAGGCATTATGTTTAGGCTAGAATGTCCATAAGGCATGCCTGGTTCTCGTTGTACTAAATGGTCTAAGTCCATTATCACTAATATGTTGTAATGATTGTATGGATGGTTCAGATGGTTAGGAATATAGTACAAGGTTAGGACTCTATATATAGGCCCAATTGTAATAGATGTAATAACTCCATAATAGTAAAGCACACCATCACACTCATGGACGTAGGCATAGCCGAACTATGTAAATCTTGTTGTTCCTTGTGAGAGAGTGTTCATCGACTCTTCCTTCTTCTTCCTGTGTTGTGGGTGATCTCATGTGGAAGGTCCTAACATCTAGTATCAGAGTAACGTTTTAAAGGCTGTGATGAGAAGTGTCTGAAGATTTGATTGAAGAGATGGTAGATGACAGAAAGCTTAGGATTGAAAGGTTCAATAGCAAAGATTTTGGTTTCTAGAAGATGCAAGTGGAGGACTCTTTGTTGGGATCCATCATTCACTCACTTGTGCACTCACCCTCTCCAATGTGGTGAAATGGAGAAAGAGAAAGGAAACAAACACACACAACACAGGGTTTTAACATGGTTCAACAACTTGCCTACTCCACGAAATGGTGGTGGGAATCTTGCTACTTCAGCTCTCTAGCTTTCGATGTGTACAAGTGCCACCTTACAACACTACGGCAACTCCCTCTCTCTCTACACATGCAACCTCACTCTCAAGATGGGTGTCGTCTCTTTTCTTCATGCACGCTACCGTCACACCACTCTCACCATTTACACCATTACATTCATAGGGTTACAACATGCTTTATTTATAGAGCAACACATCAAACCCTAAAAGGACAAGCAATCCTAACCATCGATCTGGATTCATCATCAACACATCTGACATAGTGTTAACCCAATGATTGCATCGCAACAGTTGCCCTTCCATCCGGTGGCCGATCAGTCCTCCAACTGCTCCTCACCTCTACCAACCGCCAACCGTAACACTACGGACTTAAGTCTACGGCCCACCATAATACTATGGAATTTAGTCTAGACCTACCGTAACTCTACAAACTTTAGTCTACAGCCTGTCATAACACTACGAACTTCATGTCCATGCTCATCCTCTGCCAGCCACATCTGGTTCCCCAACCAGCTTTTAGTCTTCTAGTTGGCTACTAGACATCTTGCCATACCTACAGCCGCTCCACGGCCTCTGCTTGTCCATAGCATTCTAGCTAGCTACAGGTGTCGACTGCTACCTCTCATCTGTCAGCTGCTGCTTGCATCTCCAGATGCCGCCTCTCACCAGCTGGCTACTGCCTGCATCCCTTGGCTGCCACCTAACTTTCCACTAAGTCAAGATCCACACCACAAACCCAACAATCTCCCACTTGGAGACTATCTTCAGGGCTTGTCTTTCTTCATCTTGAGTTGTCCTTCCAACTCTGTGTTTTATAGGCTGACACAACCTCTTCCATAGTTTTTCGGGCTAACACACAACCTCTTTCAGTATTTTTCAGGCTAATACACAATCGTGCCACACCTCTCCTTGGTGACACTAGAACTTTCAAAATGGGCTTAACTCTGCTAAGCCCTCGATCACCATTTCTTCAGCCGGCATACCTTCTAGCTAACCCACCTGAAACTCTCAAGTGCTTGCAGTCTCCCTTTTAAACAACATTACTTCATGGAGCGATGGATCTATCCTCGACGTTCCTATGACTGTTGGTGGGCCTTCTTGCATTGCTCTTGACTCTCCACTCCATCCTATATCATGGATGAATCTTGTTTGCAATGCCCCTTCGTCAACTAACATTCCTCCTAGAACCTGTCGCTGAGCTGGCATACACTCCGGCTGTTAGGTGATTTTTGTCGGATTCCACCTCCGACCTTCTAGAAACCAGTTCTCTCTCAGCAAGCCCCGCTTCCTTGAATGCCATCCCCTTGCGTACTCTACTAGGGACTCTGTAGAGCATTTTGATCTTCTGCCCCTTGGCCATCGTCTCTGTCCCACTAGTTACCACCCATCAACCTCCACCTAGGTCCACATGGTAACCCTCCTGATCCAACTGACTTATCGAGATCAAGTTTCTGGCTAAGTCAGGAACGTACCAAATGCCGTCCAACTCCCATTGACCTCCATCAATCAAAATTTTCACGGAAGCCTTACCAAGCACGTCTAGGTTCCTCCCATCTGCAAGGTGGACTTTATTCTTCCAGGTTGCGACGTACCCAAGAAACAATCCCTTCTTGTGGGTGGAATGGAAGGATGCGCTCGAGTCCATAACCCAAGTAGAAGCTGGACTCTCCAAACTACAGATCAGGGCATCGTCTTGTAGCTCCTCATCAGCTAGGTTGATAAATTCCTCTTCATGTCCTTTCCCCTTGTCTGTCCTCGAGGCTTCACACCTCTTGCTTAGGTGGCCCTTCTGGCCACAATTCCAGCACTCAGCATCCTTCAAACTCCATCTCATTCCACCACCATCTTGGTTGACCCAGCAACCATCTCTATTCTACTAGCTCTGTCGTCGACTTCCAGCCCCAACATGAAGGGCTGCTCCGAAACCTTCTCCCACTGTGTTGCTCCTCCGACAAACATCCTCATTTAGGATCAAATCTCAGACATCATCTAGCTACTGACTCTTGTTACAATCGTAGACCAACTTTCTGGCAACAACAACATAATCAGCACCTTAATCTCCTCATTGAAGGAAATCTTCACTGAGCTCAACGGAGAGATCAACGTGTTGAACTCATTGATGTGCACGGTGATAGGCTTCCATCGACCATCTTCAAGTTGAACAGCTGCCTCATCAAAAATACCTTGTTTAACGTTGACGGCTTCACGTACATGTAGGACAACGCTTTCATCATATCAGTCGTTGTCCTCTCCTTGATGACATTGAACACAACGTTCTTTGTCAATAGCAACCTAACCACTCTCAGTGCCTTCCTATTCAACCGCTCTCACTCTTCCTAGCTCATCTTCTTAGGTTTTACCCCTATCAATGGTGCATCCAAGTCCCTCATGTGAAGGTAATCCTCAACCTATACCTTCTAGAACCCAAAATCCTTTCCATCAAATTTCTCCACCATGAACTTGTTTTCACCCATGGATCCCAGTTCTTTTGGAATCCGCGTGGATCTATCTGGCTATCAGTCTACACAATCGGTTGCCACCCTCCCTACCGAGCGTCACCTCCTCTAGACGCCCACCTACTCCTAGTGGCAAACTTCTCCGGCTTCCACTCTACCTAGCTGGATGTCAACCTGCTCTAGATAGACACCAACTTCTTCGCCATAGCTAAACAAAGCCAAGCCTCCTCCAACCTTCCCTTTGATACCAATTATTGGGATCCATTGTTCGCTCACTTGTGCACTCGTCCTCTCTGACATGGTGGAATGGAGAAAGAGAAAGGAAACAAACACGCACAACATAGGGTTTTAATGTGGTTCGGCAACTTGCCTACTCTAGAAAACGATGGTGGGAATCTTGCTACTTTAGCTCTCTAGCTTCTGATGTGTACAAGTGTTAGCTTACAACACTGCGGCAACTCCCTCTCTCTTAGGACGAGTGTCGTCTCTTTTCTTCACGTACGTCGTTGTCACACCACTCTCACCATTTACACTGTTACATTCATAAGGTTACAATATGCTCTATTTATAGAGCAACACATCAAACCCTAAAAGGACAAGCAATCCTAGCTGTCGATTTGGATCCATCATCGACAGATTTGACGTGGCGTTAACCCAACGATTGCATCGTAGTGACTACCCTTCCATTCGGTGGCCGGTTGGATGCCTCCAATGGTTGGTTGGATGCCTCTAGCCGGTCGGTCCTCCAGCCACTCCTTGCCTCTGCCAACCACTAGCCGTAACACTACGAACTTAAGTCTATGGCTTGCTATAACACTACAGACTTTAGTCTACAACCCGCTGTAACTCTATGAACTACATGTCCATGCTCATCCTCTGCCAACCACATTCGGTTCCCCAACCAACTTCCAGTCCTCCAATCGGCTACTGGACATCTGGCCATACCTATAGCCACTCCATGGTCTTTGCCTGTCCACAACATTCTAGCTGACTACAAGTGCTGGCTACTACCGACAGTGGCCTGCATCCCCAGCTACGGCCTGACTCTACCTTCATTAAGTCAGGCTACACGGCCTATTCCAACTACAACATTCTAGCCAGCTACAAGTGTCAGCTACTGCCTCTCACCAACTGACTACCGCTTGACTCTCCAACAAGTCAGGCTCCACACCACAAACCCAACAATATTTGTATCAAAGGAAGATGCACAAGCCTCTTCAAGGGCAGAAACTAGAGGGGATGGACTAAAGTGCTTGGGAACTTTTGGATAGATAGACACTGAGTGTAATCAGATTGACGCTCACAAAGAATGTGGTGTTTAATGTTATCAAGCAGAGCACAACAACAGATTTGATGAAGGCACTATCTAACATGTACGAGAAGCCAACAAGGTATATCTCATGTGAAGACTATTTAATCTGAAAATGCATAAAGGAAGTTATGTGGTAGACCATGTAAATGTTTTTAACACTATACTGTCTCAATTGGATTTAGTAAACATAGTGTTTGATGATGAGGTTAGGGCATTGATTTTATTATCTTCCCTACCTAAAAGTTGGTCTACAATGGTGACAAGTGTTAGCAACTCACTTGGTCACATGAAGCTGAATTTAGGTGACATCACTAACTTGATTTTGAGTGAGGATATCCAAAGAAAAGAGAGTGGAGAAGCCTCAACCTCTGCCCTAAATGTTGAGAGTAGATGTAGAAGTTAGTCGAGAGGAAATAAATCCCAAGGTAGGTTTAAGTCAAGAAGACAGAGCAGAGGGAGGAAATATGTCACCTATTGGAATTGTGAGAAGAGGGGGCACTACAAGTCTAAATGTAGATCACCTAAGAAGAACACCAAGGGCAAAGCATTTGGAGGAGAGGATGCAAACTTAGTGGGAGTTGATTTTGATGAGGCTTTGGTGTGCAATGTCTCTAGTTCAGTTAAGTCTTGGATATTAGACTCAGGAGCTTCGTTTTGCACAACAAATCAGAAGAACCTATTGCATAATTATCATGCAACTAAGGTGAAGAGGGTGTATCTTGCCAATAATGATGGTCTGGATGTTATTGGCAAAGGGGATGTTCATATTAGAAAAAATGGTGGACTATGGAAATTGAGGGATGTGAGAAATGTCTCTGGACTGGCAAAGAATTTAATTTCCATGAATCAATTAGACTCAGCTGGTTACCACAATTTTTTGAGTAGGAAAGTGGAAGGTAACCAAGGGTGTTATGATGGTTGCTAAGGGAACCAAGGTGTGCACTCTCTATTTGACATCAAACCAGGCTGATACCATTGCAACAACTAGTTCAAATGTTGATTTGATTGTATGGCACATGAGAATGGGGCACATCAATGAAATGGGACTAAAGGTGTTAACTTCAGAGGGAAGGATTCCCAATCTCAAGTCAATGAGCTTAGAGATGTGTGAGGACTACACACTTGGAAAGTAGAAGAGAGTCAGTTTTTCAAGGAGGCCTTAAGAACTAAAGAAGATAAGGCCAAAATTGGTTCATATAGATGTGTGGGGACCAACTCCAGTGAGTTCTATTGGTGGCTCCAATTATTATGTCACCTTTATAGACGGTTGTACAAGGAAGGTGTCAGTGTATTTTCTAAAGCAAAAGTTTAAGTTATTTTCAATTTTCAAGAAGTGGAGATCTAAAGTTGAAAATGAGACTAGTTAGAAAATCAAGTGCCTAAAGTATGATAATGGTGGTGAATATGATAGCTAGGAGTTTAAGAATTTCTGTGAGGAGCATGAGATCAAGAGGTTGAGAATAGTTGTTGGGAATCCACGGCAAAATGGTATTACTGAAATGATGAATAGGACCTTGAATGAAAGGGCCAGGAGCATGAGACTTCATGTAGAATTGCCCAAGTGCTTTTGGGCTGAAGCAATCAACACTGCAATGTATTTGATAAATAGAGGACCTTCAACTCCACTCAAGTTGGGGATTCCAGAGGAGAAGTGGATAGAGATGAAGGTTTCTTATGCTAATTTGAGGACTTCTAGATCACTTGCTTATGTACATGTCAACAGTGACAAGAAAGACAAGCTAGATCTAAAGACACAAAAATGCTATTTCATTGGCTATGGGACTAATTATGTTGGTTACAGGTTCTGAAATGAAGTAACCATGAAGATAATTAAAGTGATGTATCCTTTGTTGAGTCCAAGGTGTACAAGCATAAGAATGTAGTTGAAGTTGAGAATAAATCAAGCCAGTCAATTCTAGTGGAGGAAGTTGCTGTTGAAGATTCAAGTGATGAATCTGAAGGGAGTTCTCAACAAGAAGTTGAAGAAGAACACCAGCTTTAGGAGGAGGAATAGACTATTCCTCAAGTGCCTAAAACGTCCACTTGGATCTCAAGACCTCTAGAAAGGTATGTCCCATCATTTAATTACTTGCTATTAATTGATGGAGGAGAGCTTGAGTTATACTCAGAGGTGGTGAAGCAAGGGGATGCAAAATAGTGGGAGTTAGTCATGAAGGAGGAGATGAAGATGAGATCCTTATAGAAAATTAAGATATGGAAGCTAGCTCAATTGTCTGCAAAAATGAAAGCCTTACAGAACAAGTGGGTTTTTAGACTTAAGGAGGAACTAGATGGTAGGAAAAGATACAAGGCTAGACTGGTTGCAAAGGGATTCCAACAAATCCAAGATTTAGACTACACAAAGGTTTTCACTCCTATGGTGAAGATGACCACAAGTAGAGTAGTCTTAAGCATTGTGGCTGCTAAAGATTTGCACTTAGAGAAAATTAATGTAAAGACAGCATTCAATGGAGAGTTGGAGGAAGAGATTTACATGCAACAGCTAGAGGGATTTGTGGAAGTAGGCAAGGAAAATCTGGTTTGCAGGTTGAACAAGAGTCTGTATGGTCTAAAATAAGCTCCAAGGTAGTGGTACAAGAAGTTTGATAGTTATGTCAGTGTCATTGGTTTCGAAAGGTATGATGCAGATTCCTATTACTAGTACAAGCAACTCAATGGGTGTTATATCATTCTCCTAGTGTATGTAGATAATATGTTGATTGCTTGTTTAGATAAGAAGAAGATTAGTTAGTTGAAGAAGCAACTATCTAAGGAGTTCGAAATGAAGGATTTAGGAGAGTCAAAGTAGATCCTTGGGATGAGGATTATCAGAGATAGTGTTGCTAGAATTCTAAGATTATCTCAAAAGAAGTAGTTGGAGAAGGTACTTGAGAAGTTTCCCATACCAAAGACCAAAGCCACTAAGTTGCCACTCAGAAGCCATTTCAAGCTGTCAAAAGATCAATCACCCAAGAATGCTGAAGAAAGATCGAAGATGTCTGAAATACCTTATGCATCAACTGTGGGAAGCCTAATGTATGCAATGATTTGCACTAGGATAGATATTGCACATATAGTGGGAGTTGTTAGCAAGTATATGGCTGACCCAAGCATTTAGCATTGGAATATTGTTAAGTGGATCCTAAAATATTTACAAAATTCCTCAAATTTATGTTTGTGCTACAAGGGAAAAATAGTAGAGTTGGAGGGCTATACAGATGTTGATTTGGGAGGTGACTTGGATAAGAGCAAGAGCACATCCAAATATGTTTTCAACATAGGAGGCACTGTAATTAGTTGGAGATCTAAACTCCAACTACAAAGGTTGAATACTGTGCAATTTCAGAGGCAGTCAAGGAGAAAATTTGGCTAGAGAATCTACTACAAGAGTTGGGTCATGAATAACAAAGGAGTGTGTTGTTTATTGATAGTCAAAGTGCCATCCACTTGGCCAAGAACCTTGTATTCCACTCTAGGTCAAAGCACATCAGGACGAAATATAATTTCATCAAAGAATAGATTAAGGGCAATCTTATGCTAAAAAAGGTTGCAGGATCAAAGACTATAGATATGTTGACTAAGGTGGTGAGGGTTTCAAAGCTAAAGATGTGTATTGCCTCAGCTGGTCTCCAAAGGTGATTGACAAAGGAGATCTGGTGTGTTGGTGTTGCTATTATTGCAAGGAGGTACTACATGTTGCTAAGCCATAGGATAATATCCATAGGATAACAATCAGGTGAAGTCTTTGAGACAAACTCCAAGTGGGAGATTGCTAGTTCTAGACTGGAGAAGAATGACGAGGGCTGGTGATCAATGTGGAGTTGGTATCAAGCAAGTCTTAAGTGAAGCCTAGTTGAAGGACAGACTAAACAATGAAGGCATTAGGTTAATGCCAGACTAGACATAGAGGGCATAAGAGTGACGCTAGATGGGATGACAAAGGCATCACGTTTAGACTTGACGGTGAGGGCATCATGTACAAGTTAGACAGGATGAAGAAGGCGTAACGTTTAGGTTAGATGGGACACAGGAAGCATTATGTTTAGGCTAGACTATCCATAAGGCATGCCCGGTTCTCGCTATATTGGATGGTCTAAGTTTGTTATCACCAGTATGTTGTAATGATTGTATGGACAACTCAGATTGATTAGGGATATAGTACAAGGTTAGGGCTCTATATATAGGCCTGATTATAATAGATGTAATAATGTTGTAATAGTAAAGCACACCATCACACCCATGAACGTAGGCATAGTCGAACCACATAAATTTTGTTGTTCCTTGTGAGAGAGTGTTCATCGACTCTTCCTTCTTCTTCTTCCTATGTTGTGGGTAATCTCATGTGGAAGGTCCTAACATTCACAACCAATCTAGCCTTGTACCTTTTCTCCCCATCTAGTTGCTCTTTAATTCTAAACACCCATTTGTTCTGGATGGCTTTCTTCCCTTCTAGCAACTGAGTTAGACTCCATGTTTTATTCTTTTCGAGGGACTTCATTTCCTCTTCCATGGCTAACTCCCACTGATTTGATGATTTTTGTTTTAAGGCTTCACCATAATTCTTAGGCTCACCACCATCTGTTAATAATAAATAATTAAAGGTAGGTACATACCTTTCTGGTGGTCTAGAAATTGTGGAAGATCTCCTTAACTAAGGAGCTTTAGCGCCCTCCTCTTGATCTTCACCTTCCTCCTGAGTGTCTTCTTCCAAAATGCTATCACTAGCACTACTTTCAAACTCAACGTTATCTCTAGGTTGATTAATTGCAGTTGGATCTGAAATTCTAGCACTTGATCTGTCTTTGTACAATATAGACTCATCAAATGTGACATCCTTCTCCTTGATGATTTTTCTCTCTTTGTCATCCCAAAACCTATAACTAAGACAATCTCCACCATAGCCAATGAAAAAACATTTCTTAGCCTTCAGATCTAGTGTGTCTCCCTGCATCTACAATATGCACATAAGAGACACAACCAAAAACCTTCAGATGAACATAATTGACCTTTTTTCTCATCCACACTTCTTCTGAAATTTTAAACTCCAAGGGGACTAACGGACTTCTGTTGATCAAATAAGTGGTAGTACTCATTGCCTTAGCCCAAAACATTTTGGGCAGTATGCATGAAGTCTCATGCTCCTAGCCCTCTCATTTAAGGTTCTATTCATCCTTTTTGCAACTCCATTTTGCTCCAGATGTTTGGGTACTATTTTGATCCTTTTGATCTCATGCTCATCACAGAAATTTTTTGCCATCATTGTTTGACCTCAAAGCTTTTATTTTCTGACCTATCTGATTTTCAACTTCTATCTTCCACTTCTTGAAAACAGTAAACACATCAAACTTATTTTTAAAAAAATGAGTCCACACCTTCCTTGTGAAATCATTAATAAAAGTGACATAATATTTGGAGCCCCCAAGTAAAGAAACAAGAGCCAAAGCCTTCTGATCTCATGCTCATCACAGAAATTTTTAAATTTCTGGCTATCATATTCGCCATCATTGTTTGACCTCAGAGCTTTTATTTTCTGACCTATCTAATCTTCAATTTCTATCTTCTACTTCTTGAAAACAGTAAACACATCAGACTTATTTTTCAAAAAACGAGTCCACACCTTCCTTGTGAAATCATCAATAAAAGTGACATAATATTTGGAGCCCCCAAGTGAAGAAACAAGAGCCGAAGCCTGTTGAGAACTCACCCTCTATAAGTTTTGATGATGTCAAATAACTTGACATACAACAAATGAAGGCATGAAGAAACCAAGTCCAAGATACAAAGTCATAAAGAAGGAATGAAGAAATTATATGAAGAAAGTCAAAGAACTTTGAAGAATTAAAGATAAAAGTGTTAAAGCCAATGAAGAAGAGCCACAGCACATACACTCATTTAAAAAGCTTTGGACACTAGTTTAGGTCACTTATTTAGATTCTAAGTCCACACACATAAAAATCAACACGGGGAAAATTGAAATAATGATTGGAAAATCATTATAATGATTCACTATTCATTTGTTAAATCACATGACTTTACATTTGAGAAATTCGGTATAATGATTAAGAAAATTGTAATAATGAATTTTGATTGAGTTCCAAAACTTAGGAAATATTTTGAAAATAAGTCTGTTAGAGAAAATCCTGTAGATTAAGGAATTTAGGAAATTCGATATAACGATTTTTCAAATCATTATAACGAATTTTGAATATGTTCCAAAACATAGGAAATATTTTGAAAATAAGTCTGTCAGAGAAAATCCTGTAAATTAAGGAATTTTAGAAAAATCGATATAATGATTTTCATAAAATCGTTATAACGAATTTTGAAATTCAAATAATACTTAGGAAAGTTTTTGAGAAGATATTTACTTAGAAATTCAATCAAGGAAAATCCGTAATTTTAAATAATCAAGCAAAATCGGTATAACGATTTTCATAATCGTTATAACAAATTTTGAAATTCAAATAATACTTAGGAAAGTTTTTGAAAAGATATTTACTTAGAAATTCAATCAAGAAAAATCCCATAATTTTAGATAATCAAGCAAAATCAGTATAACAATTCTCAAATTGTTATAACAGATTTTGAATTTCTCACTTATTAGGAAACTTTTTGAAAAGATTTATTCCTTAAAATTAGATTTGAAAAATCCAAGATTTGACATGTAGGAAAATCCTTATAATGATTTTGAAAATGTTATAATGAATTTTTCAGATCACTAATTTGATACAACGAATCTTTTAAATATAGCGAAAATTGTAAAAAATGTTATAACGAATTTAAAATTTGTTATAACAATTTTGGATAGGTTTTAAGTTAAGTTTGCATTTATAAATAGGAGTCTGATTCATCATTTTTACACATCATTCACTCACGAATTTTCACTCTCTTTCTCATGGCTCTAATGCTCACATCTCGGACCCGGTTCGAGGAATTTTCATGCTTCAGTGGGAGGAGATCTTGAAAGTACAAAAGCTTAAAGTCTGATTTCTGCGCTCCTTCAAAGTGAACACATTCTAATTGTTCTAAAAGGGATTGGTTTCATTTTTGTTATGTTGGTTTGACGTGTGTTCAACCTAAACACACATGGGTACTCCTTTCGGAGTGGTGGGTTGAAGAGTTTGACCGTAAACTCTTATCGATTGAAGAGTTTGACCTTAAACTCTTGTTGATTGAAGAGTTCGGCCTTAAACTCTTATCGGTTGAAGAGTTTGACCTTAAACTCTTGTCGGTTGGAGGATTCGACCTTAAATCCTTATTGGTTGAAGGATTCGACTTTAAATCCTTTGTTAGTTGAAGGATTCAACCTAAATCCTTGGTTGGTTGGAGGATTCGACCTAAATCCTTAGTTGGTTGGGGAGTGCAACCACAAACTCCTATGTTGGTTGGTTAGAGGGTGCGATCACAAACCCTTGTTGTAGTTAGTTGGGTGTTTGACCTTAAACACTCAGTTTGTAATTGTTTTAATAGTGATTAGACTAGGCTTAAGCTTCTTAAGCTTGGAGGTGGACGTAATCAGTTGGTGAACCACCTAAAAATCTCTGTGTGCTTTATTTCTACATTCTCATTATTATTTTCGTATCGAATCAACTACTCGCACGTCATTTTGTTTCGAAATTCATATTCAATTTCATATCGTATTACTCATTTCACTTCCACATTGTTTTCATCATTCGTATTTCATTTACTTTGTATTTTTAGATTAATTCATATAAAAGTTTGTTTAAATTTGAAAAATCACTATTCACCTTTGCTCTAGTGGCTGTGATCGATCCTAACAAAGCCCACACATCAATGGGCACCAACTCCAATTTTTCAAATTTTAGTTGTTTGCCTGCCCTTAAGAAACTCATTTTCTTTTGCTTCCCATAAATGCAATCTTCACATGTTCCCATTGTTACTTGTTTAAGCCTTGGAAACTTATCATCTTCAGCCAACATCTTTAGTCCTTTCTCATTAATATGGCCCATTATTCTATGTCACAATGCAGAATTCTGTTAGACTTGAGCAACTACAACAATGGTGTTGAAACCATCTTCAAATGTCATGTATAGGGTTCCAACACTATCTCCTCTTGCAATTACCATTGCACCTTTAGACACCTTCCATTTGCCACCTCCAAAACTTGTGTGATAGCCCTTCGAGTCTAGTTGACTCATGGAAATTAAATTCTTAGCCAATCCAAGGACATATCTAACATCCCCTAATTTCCACAATCCATTATTAGTATTGATGTGTACTTCGCCTCTACCAACAATATCCATGCATCATTATTGGCTAGATATAGTTTTGAAACTTTAGTTGCACGATAGTTGTGCAACAAATCCCTCCTATTTATGGTGTGAAAAGAAGCTCCTGAATCCAGAATTCAGGATTCTACTGAACTAGTAACATAGCAAACTAGAGCACCCTCCACATTCTCATTGACTGAATTTGCACCTAAGCTTGTGGATGTCTTCCCCTTATTTCTCTTTGGAGCTTTACAATTAGACTTGTAATGCCTCGACTACTCACAATTCCAACAAACAATGTATTTAGGGTTCCTACTCTTCCCCCTTGATTTGGACTTGGGTCTTAAGTGTTGACTTCTTCCTTTGCTCTCAACATTAAGGGCAGATGTGGAGGCTTCACCTGAACTCCTCTTCCTAATGTCTTCAATCAAAATCAAATCTCTAATATCATTTAACTTTAGCTTCTCATGACCTAAGGAGCTACTGACCCTAGTCACCATGGTAGACCAGTTCTCAAGCATTGAAGATAGTAAAATCAATGTCTTCACCTCATCATCAAAGGTTATATCTATTGAACTGAGCTATGTACTAATGACATTAAAAGCATTAATATGGTCAGCAACGTTACCTCATTCAGGCATCTTCAAGTTAAATAGTCTCCTTATCAAATAAACTTTATTTGATGCACTAGGTTTCTTGTACATATCTAAAAGAGTCTTCATCAAACTAGTAGTAGTTGTCTTGTCAGCCACATTCCTAGTTAGGGTTAGCCCCACCACTCCCAAGGCTTATCTATCCAATAGCCTCTACGTAGCCTCCTCCATGTCATCAAGCTTCACTCTAAACAATGGTTCATGGAGTTTTTTCTAGTATAATAGATCTTTTATCTACGTTCTCTAGAAACCAAAGTCCTACCCCTTAAATCTGTTGATTTGAATCTTCCCTTTATTGGCCATTTCTGAAATCTCCAATTTGATAATTCGACTAGAAATAGCAACACCTCAATAACCTTAAACGCTCTGATACCAATTGAAAGGAAGTTGAACAATAGAATCTTGTTGCACTCATTCACACTGTTACAATCAATGTAACAATAAACACTCAACTCACACCGAGATTTGCAAAATCAGAAGGAAGAAGAAAGCATACAAAGGATTTATATGGTTCAATGCCTACTCCACAATCACTCACACTACTACACTTGTTCTTGCTGAGTCACACAGTACAAGTACAAGCATATAGCCATCACAGCCATCCATCTCCCTCTTATAAGGTTATAATTAGGGTACAGGGGTATTACTGTATAATAACGAAAAATAGTTATGTTACAAAAGACACAGCTAAGCTTCGATCATTGTAGCAAACTATATGAACTTACTTTGTATGGTTAAGTATTAACTATACAGACCTTCATACAATTATGTGCTAACTATACAGACTCCTCGATTGACAGTCCTTGAGGTGCTAATCGTATGAACTCTCATATAGTTAGGGGTTAATTATATAAACCCTACAATTGAAATTGTCTTCACACCCAACAAGGGACACCAAAAGTTTAGCTTGAGCTCCCAGTTCTCCAGGCATGCTCCCGATACACAGGTAAGCTTCTACACCTCCCTAGCTCCTCTTCGGACCTTTGGGGTTGGAGGTGATGACTTGCCTCCAGCCATCCTCCTACCTTCCAACAAGATTAATGGTCAGCAATGCTGCCAACTATGGTCCTGCTAGTTTCATTCGAGCCAAGATGAATCTCCCTTAGGTGCAAGGAGGGGGATGGAGGCTTCACACTTTTTACTTTTCATCTACTAAGGGGAAGGAAGTCTGACCTTCCAGACTTCACCTATCCCTTGTCATTTGACCTTGTCCCTTCAAGGACACAAATAATTGTGAGGACAAACAAGCTTGCCTATTCCTCCCTCCTTTTTTCCCCTCCTTGATGAGTTTGCTTTATTTATGTTAATCTGGAGTTTTGTGTTTTCCTCGCTTTACACCTTATCTAGAGGTTTAGCATGCTCGATTTGACATCCTGTTCAAGTAACGCTTTTGGGATGGACAATGCTATCCCCCAAAGCCTCACAACAAACCTTTGTTGTGAAGTAGACTTTAGGCATGAATCCTTGCCTTTGTCCCTTCAGTTTTGAGTCTCTAATATCACTTTATTCTTTGCAATTTCTGTGTTGGTTTTCATGTAAGGGTCTCTGTCACCTAGTCTCCATGTTGGAGATACATAGCCCCTTTCATTATCTTGACGGATAATTGAAATTTGGTGTGTCACCATGTGGATTCCGTTTGAGCATCTAAAGTTTTACTAGACTCAACGAAATGCTTCTCAGGGTCCCTACTAGTGGCTTCTAGGTCTCCTATCATCATTTCCTTTTATGAAATTTCCTTTAGAATTTTATGATCGCAATTGGGTTTTTGTTTTCCCTTGCTTCTTGTCTTTTGGCACATGCAACCTTGTGCCTTACTCATAAAGATGAGATCCCTAGAATCGAGCTTGTCAAAAAGTGGATTCCAAGTGGAACCCTGATGGTTGTATCAAATTCCAAATATGCTTCCAGAATCCATAGCGGTGGCCTCAAGCTCTCCCATCTATGAGTTTATTCCTCCTGTTTATGTCCAAATTCCCTATGCCATTCTATCTAGTTCATCGGATTCCACGATACACTTCTTGGAATCTCTAATGGTGGCCACTAGATTGTTTCACAGGATTTTAGTTTAATGAAGCTATTGAGAGGTCGAGTTTCCTTGAGCTAGTTGAGGGTGTCTAACACCTTCCCCACCAATACTTAGAACCCCTTACCTGGTTCTTAGCATTTTGTAGACCGTTGGGTTTTTCTCTCCCTGGTTTGGTTTTCCTTGTTTTCACACAAAAAATAAGATGGTGATTTCATTTTATTGTTGAATCATCTACTACCAAAGTTCCACTTTGTGGGTTCCTCTTTCAAGGGGGATGGACATCCATTTCTTTTCCCCTTTCCCTTTGGCATGACATTGGAAGTGGGAAAAAAGGGTCATAGAGGCGTTGGTTTGATTAATTAGTCCAAAATTCCCTAACCAAACAAATGCACAAATCAAACTAACATTTTCCTAAACGTTGGTCCATTTTGCCGTGCTTCAATAGTTCATGCAATGTAAACATCAAAACGTTGGTCCAATATGTTCCAAACATTTAGTCTATTTATGTCCATTACTCTAGACCATTGGTATGTTTTTCCCTAGATATATAGAATGCATAAGTGTTCTCCAATAATGTTGGTTCATTTTTAAGGACCATCAATTTATTCTCTCCTGGACATCCCTATATGTTCTAAGTACCGATAAAATGTGATATGACCTAATTCTATTCTAGAATGCAACTAAATTTGCTAGAGCAAAAGTGTTACATACATTCACATTTACAAACATATTCGTGATCTTCAAGCTTCACTTGATCATCCTTTAGCCTTCATATTAATCTTTGACCTTCATCTTTTGTCTACATAGACTTCAAGAGTCTTCACCAAGCTAGTTTGGTTGCCTGTTATTTGTCTTCACTTGACTATTACTTGCAACAATACTTAAGAGGATTTTGACATCATTAAAGCTTCACATAGATATGTTTCCAATAGAAACATGATTAGCATTAATTAATTAATTATTGTTCAATGAAAATTTAGAAATTTTATCAACTTACAAATTTAAAATATATGGTTTGTTTAGAATTAATTGACAATATTGAAATATTCTTGATATGTTGAATATGAAACTTGATATTTTCTGAATTAGTTATGGTATGCCAATAATGTATCCAGTATTTGTCGGATCTATCTACATATGCTGGATATGTGGTTTGTAAATTTTTGATATTTTCTAATACAAAAGACAATATATACTTTTTTATTTTTCAATATAATTACTAAGTTTTTCATCTTCAAAGCCATGTATGAAGGATCTCCTAACATCATTTTTTTCTTCTACAAAATCTTTGGTAATATTATTGGAATTCCCATGTTTCCCCATTGGGATATTTAGGCCCTAGTTTAAATATTTTTACATCATAAGTATATGTATGCACTTATATTAGGGATATTCGAGAGGCTAACTTTGATTGAGTGGGAGAAGTACGACCACATTCCCAACCCATACATAGAGCACTTACTGCCTTAGGACTATATAAACATTATCCAAACATTTTGGAGATAAACTCAGTGCATATAGGTTGTCTAGTTTTTCCTCAAATAGATTAGTTGGCGACTTCTTTCTTTCCATCCTTTCCTTCTTTTCAATTAGGAGAGGGATTAAGGATTTAGATTTAGTGGATTTCACTAGAACTATAATTTTAACGTAACACTATAAATCACGCATTTTATATCTTAGTGTGACATACAGAACACATGCATTATATTCATATACAAATAAATATTTTTAGTACGATAGTGACATGAAATCAATAATTTCCTTTGCTACAAAAACATATTTATAAAATGAGATCAATTTCTTTGCCTCTTAAAGGACTTTTCTTAGAGAATTGAAACGAACCCACAGTCTTCTCCGAGATATATCACTCATTTTTCAAATAATATACTGTCTTAATTTTCTTGTTAAGTATACACCTATAGTTGAAGGAACTTTATTTTGTTCTTGTAGACACAATAAAGGAAATTACTATTTATATAAATTTTGTTATCACATGTCTACAAATCATGGTAAACTGTGAACTTTTATTAAACAATTACTAATCATTGATATAAATATATAAATATTCATCACTAATTTTAAAAGAAATTAATAGCGAACATAATCTATCTTAAAATTAAATTTTAGCACTTATAGATTAACATTATAAATTGACTAGCTATATTATTATGTTTTTTAGAAGTTAATAGAGAGAGATATATATAAAGAATATCTCATAACCACCTAAAATAATATGTTTGATTTTTTTACATTACTTCTACAGTAGAAAATTTCTTAAATCCACTGATCATCATAAAACAACAAATTTACAAAGTAGAATAAAGAAGACTCTACAATACAAATGTACCCTTTCACATATTAAGTGAAAATTCCTCTACAGCAGGAGATAAATGAAATAAAACAACAATAGACATTAACAATGTTCACCAACAATTCCCTCCTCATACATATGTTGGGCAAAAAGCATTTTTTTCCTTGAATAAAACAACAATCAATCAAAGCTTTTTAGTATGTTGGAATGTTGGATTTCTTGGACCCTTTGATCCACAACATGATTTCTAAAACAAAAGATGCAATTAGAATAAGGGAAATGTTGATGCCATAGCCTACTTTCCAAGCATCCCCAGCACCACCAACTCTAATGCCAAGGACTATGTTTACTGCTGCAAATACCAAAAGGATTCTTCCAATCCAATGATGATACCAGTTCCAATATCTACGGTACTTTGAGTCTACATTGGGACGCAGGAAAAATGCAAGTACCTGATCAAGTTCATAAGAAATGCATTGGCGAGTGAATACTTCCTATAGAACTAAGAAATATGTTTCTAACACAATTTCAGTGTTGAAGAGAGTGACAATTCGTTGACAAATATCTAATATAATTTTTTTATAAGGATTTTTCACATGATGTTAAATATAATCTAGTCGTCGTTTGCTTTCATTGTTAAAGATACCATTTGGAAGTGACATCATTGACAATTTCAAGCCAAGTTGTCCTAAATGACTCAAAAAATAAGTATATGAAAGATATGGTTCAAATTAAAACCTGAAGAATTCCAAGCACAAGAATGGTTATCCCAAGGCTTTTGTGTGCTTCTACATTTGCGTGCAATTTGTTGTTGAGAGAAATTCCTACCACCACTGCTGAAAGACCAATGATAAATCCCACAAACTGAATTCCCACATGTAGGTAGAACCACAAGGGATCCCACTGCCTGAAATATCTTGCAACAATGGCCCCTATGGGTAGGAGAACACCCCAGCCAACTATTGCAAGTGCTCCATGGACCCTCTTCATCTTATATGGGTATTTGAAGGAATATGAAGCATAGGGAGCAGGTGGTGTAGAATCTGTAAATTAACAAATCGAATCAATGTTCAAGATTAGTAAGGAAACATATCACAATAACATGCCATGGTAAAATTCTAAGCTCTAATGTAATAGTTAAACACAATATATAGATTCATAATTTATGATGGTCAAACTCCAAAATTAGAAGTAACCATTAATTCATTGTGAGAATGAAATAGGAGCTTAACCAAAAAATGTGCCTAATATTGAGGACCAATTTCATTACAAGAGAGAATCTTCCTTTTATTGTAATATGGTACCTACACAGCCAGACCTATCATGTTGTTAGTTGCTTAAGCACTATTTTCAAGATTGAAAGCTAATATGCAACATGCCTTGATTTTTCTTAGATGAGTTAGTTCTTGTAAATTAAGAAGCAATATGAGAAAGAAAACTGAAAAAGACGAACATGAAACACAGTGGAATTATTACTTTTGGAAAAGTCCAAGAGGATGGATGTTTTATCTTCATGCTCTGACAACACATATTTAGTTGGCATTGTAGTTCCAAAGGCGAACAACACATGCTTCTTGGTAACAGCTTCTGGAAATCTCAGCTGGAATGTTAAGTACATGTTGGGGCCAGCAAGAATAGCAGTTGAAGGATAAGAATAAATTGTCTCCAAGTTGCCATGATTTACTTTAACTTTGGAGCTTGATTTGCCACCCAAATAATACTGCCTGACATGCGGTTTTCGGTCCCTTCCCATCCAAGCCACCATTGCACTGGAGTTTACCATCCTTCCATCTGGTGAAAATCCCATAGCAATCCATCCAGAGGTATACACAGTTGATAGAATGATGTTCAGTACGTCCTCTTGAATCAAAGAGTACTGCAGACAAGCACATTTACTAATAACCAATAAACAGGACAGAGTTGGATGTTAACATGAATTGCAACATCAAGGAAATATACCACCTTCGTACTTGAGAAAATGTTTTATTAAGAGATATTTATAAGAACCCCTTCAAAACCTGTCAAGGTATTTATCGAAAATGTCCTATATCGTGGTCTTAGGAAAACATAAAACCTGTAATTTCAAAATGAGTAGCACTTGGATGAGTATGAGTGAAACCTTAAGATCAAATATCAATCAAGTGCACAACATTTCTCTTGGCTTTCTATATGATGTAGATTGTCCTCACTGGTGTGCACCAAAACAACATTAAGTCAAAGATTTACAAATCGAAAATTACGAATTGGGTGTGCCTTTTCCTGCATTGATAGCACAAAATTCATCATTCGATGAAGAACAGGACATGGTCATAAACAGAAATAGCAATGACCATGATTGTACCATACATGCATGTTGTCCTCACCCACCCAATTACAAGTATACCATATAAATCCTAAACGATCCTATCCAATTGCCAGACGTCAATGGGCAGCAGAACAGATCTGGAATGGAGCACTTTCGAACAGAAAAGAGACAACGTCCATACCCTTAGCACGAAATCGTTCCACACTTGGGTGCAGGTGAGCCCGGAGGTATTGAAGGGAGCAGTCAGGAACGTGCTCAGTTCGGAACCGCAGGCATCGGACTGAGCACCAACCACCATCGGGCCAACCTCAGCCCAGCTCGCAAGGAGGAGGACCAGCAACGCCACTACCGCCATCCCGAGACCGCAACGTTCGTGGCGATGGGAGATGGGGGACGGTGTGCGTTGGAGTGGTGTCGGCGGTGAATCGAGAGATCTGGGCTCTGGTTTGAGGAAGGTGGGGATGGGGTGGGAGTTGGGTTGTTACCGTCATTTGTGAGCCAAGTTGGCGGTGGCAGCGGTTGTTGAAAGGCCACCGTTGCCCACTGCGACACAGCCCCTTTCTGGATTTTCCCGAGATGTGATTGAATGCCATGGAGCTGGCAAAGCCAGCCATGGCCCCCATTATTTTATGTCGGCCGTGGAGTCGGAGCTTTCTTTAATCTCTCGGG
>JAMKPZ010006090.1:0-17298 GCA_024699675.1 Amphibolis antarctica | reverse complement strand
TTTTTAAATATTTAATCAAAATATTTTTTAAGTAAAATCGAATTATTTTAAAAAAAATTCACCCTAATATTTAAGTTAAAAAAAAATCCACATTGAATTATTTTTATTAAACACTACATAATTAAAATCAAATTATTTAAAAAAAATCTACAAACACTTTTCAAATTTAATCATCATATTCGTAATTAATGAAAAATTAATTAATTTTTATAAGTTAATTAATACAACAGTTGGAAATGTGAATTTTTAAAGTTAAGAGAGAAAGAGTACACACGTCTTTTTAGGTGAAGAGAGAGAGTATTTTTAAATTTCACCTTGAAGAGAGAGAGTGTTTTATTAAAATAATAATCTTTTAATACAATCGTCTGGCCATTTTACACAAAACGTCTATTCTCTCGTCAACCTAAAATTTCATGTGATGAGAGAAGAGGCGTTTTATGTTAAATGGTCAGACGATTATATTAAAAGACCGACGTTTTAATAAAACACTCTCTCTAGGTGAAATTTAAAAACACACTCTCTTTTCACCTAAAAAGACGTGTGTACTCTTTCTCCCTTAACTTTAAAAATTCACTCACGTAAGTGGATTTTTTTTAAACTTAAATAGTAGGGTGAATTTTTTTTTAAATAATTCGATTTTAACTGATTACTGAAAAAATATTTTGATTAAATATTTAAAAACACTCCCTTTTCAAATGACACATGGAAAATAATCGATTGAAAATGGAGTGTTTTTAAATATTTAATCAAAATAATTTTTCAGTAATCAGTTAAAATCGAATTATTTTAAAAGAAATTCACCCTAATATTTAAGTTAAAAAAATCCACTATGAATTATTTTTATTAAACACTACATAATTAAAATCAAATTAATTTAAAAAAAATCCACAAACATCTTTCAAATTTAATCACCGTATCCGTAATTAATGAAAAATTAAGTATACGTACATGAATGAATTTTTTCAGTTAAAGGAGAGTATTTTTAAATTTCACCTGTTGCATGAGAGAGTGTGTTTTGAAATTTCACCTGCTGATGAGAGAGAGTATTTTTAAATTTCACTTGTGGTACGAAAGAGTGTGTTTTTAAATTTCACGTGCATGAGAGAGAGTGTTTTTAAGTTTTTCAATTTTAACCATTGATCATGATCGACGAATGTCTACAGAAGTCACTTTTGTAGGCGCTTATAGAACTCGTGCCCTCATATATAATAATGATGACATTAAAAGTAATTGTAGTATTCGTTTACTAGCCTTACTCATCACTTTGAGAGTGAGAAAAAGTGATTCTTAGGTAAACGATTTTGAGATGAGAAGAGGAAAAATAGTGATTTTGATAATGGAAGAAGCGTATTAAGAAATATAAATATTATTATAAAAATAAGAATATTTCTGAAAATTGAAAGTAAGAAAAAATAAATAATGTTAGTAACTTGTTAACATACCTTTAAATAAAGTATCATTTATCTAGGTATTTTAAGAAGGTGAATTAAATTTTACGTTCACTAGCCTTTAAGTACGATTTTTGTAAAAGTATATAAAAATATAATAATATTAATGTTATTTTATAAATAATAAAAATTATTTAATAAATATACCATAAAATATTATAATATCAGTAAAAAAATAATTACATAGAAACAAAACGCGCGAACAAATGATGCCAAACCGATACCTTCACCTTTGCGTGGGTCCCACATGACCAAAGGCAAAAGGCGTCGTTCTCGGTCAAGGTCTTTTGTTTGACCACGGACCACCGCCACCACCACTGGCACTACTGCGCGCTTCGGTAGCCCACCACGCTCGCCTCCCAGTATAAATCATCCCCCACCTGGGCCACCGCTGCCCGAGCGACGTCAGATCCAGCGGCGCAAACCGCCTCCTGTTGCTGCTGCTCGGAGCCGTGGAACAAGCTACATTTCGGCGAGAGCGAGTGTGTTCTTACGTAGGAGCACTCGGATCTAAGTATAGCGATGGTGAGAAAAAGCTAGTTAGTTTAGTTCCTCGATTGATTGGATCTCGTCCTCTTGTTCGTGATTTTTTTTTCTTTGTTTTTTTTACACTGTTGAAAGTGTTGTTTGGATTGGAATTTTGATGAAGTTGCACAAGAAATATATGATGAATGAGCCGTAGTATAGGGATTCCTTGGGAGGGAGAGCGGATGGTGGCGGCGGCGAAGAAGAGGATGAGCTCGCAAGACAGAGGCTAGCGTTGCTGGATGCTGGGGCTGTGTTCAGGAGGCATGAGGAGAGGGAGAGACGATGGGAATGGCAAGGGTTCCTGTGGATGGGAAAGGGCGGAGTACGGTGAGCAGGAGAGATGATATTGTTGGAAGTTATGTTTACAGCGAGGAGAGTTTAAGGCATGGAGTAGGAAGGGGGGCATGGTAGTGGGAAGAACGAGTATGATGTGTAGCGTATCGCCCCCCTTTTGTGATGTGTGCGTTATCGTATATTGTAAGGTCGTGACTGTTGGTGTTTCATCTTCCATGTATTTATGAAACACCTCTCCATGTACATTGTATCATCTATAAATACAAACCTTCGTTTGACTGTGAAATTTCATCTATGGATGAGAAATTTCAAGTGCTCCTACACAACTAGACTTGGACCTGTGTTCCACCCCCTACTGATCGTTATTGTGTTGGTTCCAAGTGGATTTACAAGGTGAAACATTGGGTTGATGGAAGTATATAACACCACAAGGTTTGCCTTGTTCCAAAAGGCTACCATCAAGAACACAACATTGATTTCCACGAAACCTTCAGTTTTGTCATTAAGCATATAGCACCATCCGCTTGATTTTGTTATTGGTAACAATGTCAATGTCCAGAACGCTTTTTTAAATAGACATCTCATTGATAAAGTCTACATGAAACAACCACTTGGTTACATGGATCCAATGTACCCTCATCATGTCTGTTGTCTCTACAAAGTATTGTATGGCTTGAAGCAATCACCGTGCACCTAGTTCCAACACTTACAGAGCTTTCTAAGTGCAGTCAGCTTCAAAGAAAGTCTCTCTAATTCCTTTTTATTCATTGGGCATTTTGGCTGTGACAAAGAATAATAGTGTTTGAGTTTATGGGTTTAGTCTCGTATTGCCTAAGTATTTTGTATTCTCTTGTGTAACCTCTATTTATAGAGGTATATCATGTGCAAATGATATATCAAATCTTCTCCCTTCTCACATGGCATTAAAGCAAGGGTTCTGATCTCTAATATCTCTAATATTCTTTTCTACATTGTTGGCATTTTCTCTCTCCTCTTCGTCGTTGGCATCTTTTGTGGAGGTATATCATGTGTAAATGATATATCAAATCTTCTCCCTTCTCACATGGCATTAAAGCAAGGGTTCTGATCTCTAATATCTCTAATATTCTCTTCTACATTGTTGGCACTTTCTCTCTCCTCTACATCGTTGGCATCTTTTGCGGGAATTGCTTGCATCTTTTGTAGGAAATCACCTGCATCTTCCACCTGTGTAGGAGGTTCTGTGGTAGACGTTAGGGTGTGGAAGCTGTCTCTGTGCACAAGTTCGGTCCTTGGGTAGTGTGCATGTCTCTTGCATGTGTTTGCGGGTGTGGTGCACATCTTTGCAGCCTACATTAGGGTTGTCTTCTTGGAAGCCTACGTTAAGGTTGGTATTGTAGATGAATAACTGAGGGCTTCATCCTCTCTCATGACCTCCTCTCTTCTAGTTTGTACTGCTGGTGTGGCGTTGGTGTGTCTGCCAACTAAGTTCCTTTACAGGTACATCAATAAGTTTTTTTTACATAATTTTTTTTAGAGATTCCTGATGGCTTGCAAGGAATCTGCGGTGCAACAACTCACTGGTACTACAGAAAAGTTGAACAAGAAAAATTTCTTGATGTGGGAGAAAAGCTTCTACACCTTTGTTGCTACCCAAAGGAAGGTTCATCACCTTACCAAGTCTCCATCGAATATCAAGGAGGAGGCCTATGATGTCTGGTTTGCAGACAATTCGGTTGCTGTTACTTGTCTAGAAAATAGCACAGAGGCCAACATTGCTCGGTTTCGTCTAGCTAAAGCTATTTGGGATACTCTAAGGCAAATGTATGGAAATGAGAAAAATATTGTTTGGGTATATGAAGTTTATGAACAAATTTTTTCAGTGGCCGACCACCGAGGTATGGTAGGGGGTTAACAGTGGCCTACAAGTGTTGGCTGGCCAATGGCTCCTTGTAGGTGTGGACATGTGGTCAATGGCTCCGAACAGGTGTGGGGAGAGGGCTGATTGCTCCTAGAGGGGGTGGAGTAGGCCAGTGAAGAGGAGAGAGGCAGATGAGTAGGTAGTGTGGGTTGAGGAGGACAAGAATGAGGTGGCAGCTACAGTTTCTATAGTGAATTCCTAGATTTTGATATCATATGAAAATCAGAATGGTGGAAGTAGTGCTGCTCTCCTAACGCAACATAAGACTTGTATAAATAGAGGTTACAAAGGGTAAACACACACAACAGTTAGTGTGGGATGAAATCCATGATACAATATTAAACCTTATTAGGATCCATATAAGGATCTCCACCACATATTATAACTTTGTCTGGTAAAGAATTATATGAATATAGGCTATAAAGAGTAAACACACATACAACAATCAATGTGGGATTAAACCCACAACACAATATTAAACTCTATTAGGATCCATTTATTCATATACTTTAACACTACATATTATAAACTCGGTGATAGAGACTTATTAGTGCAAAGTTGTCTTTATTCATTGCATTCAATTTCTATTTTTGTTTCACAAAGCCACAACTTCTACCTATCTATTTTTCTCTCTGTATTGATATCTTGCTGTATTACGATATATTGACAGGACATGCTGAATTGCACATATTTCATTTAGTTGAAAGGAACAAATTTACTCCCTGGAGTTTAAATTTTCCAGTACATTTGATCCATCTTAAGTAGCACAACGTCCATGCTCAATTTTGCACTTGAAAACATGGGCTTGCTCTGCAGTAAACAAAAACCTTTAAGCAACATTGATGCTGTGGAGAGTGCACAGGTATATTTGTATGCCTCAATATGGTTTAATATGCTACCTCGTTTTGCATTTGGAAATTTATATAAAATTAATTATCATATTTATCTATTACTATAATCCAGTAACAATGAGAACTATTAATTAGCACAGTTTATATGACGTTAGTAGACAGACCTCTAAATTTTTGATGTGTTTACTCTGATTCTCACGATACTTTTATGTTCTTAGTCTGCAGAAATAGAGAGGCGAATTATTCAAGAGACCAAGGCTGAAAAACACATTCACAAGCTTTTATTGCTTGGTATGGTTCTGCACTTTATATTATGTTTTAAGGGAGAGAACAGTTTTTTTTTTTTTTTTGGAGAAACCCCCGTTCAATTCATGGGGTGGGGACCCCGAAAAAGTGAGAACATTTTCTTTTCTATTTTGAAAACTGTAAAGTAGTGGAGTGTGTTAGTTGAGATACTGTTGTACATTAAATATATGTCAGTTTATAAAAATATAGTCTATTTATTCTAAAGTGGAAGTCTGGATATACACACTTCCCATAACAATAAGGTTAAAACTTCAAAGAATATTTCTTTGGAAAGGTTAAGGTTAATGGTAGGGTACTAGTAGAGTGTTCTCTCCTTTAGAAATGGAAAGGATCGTTATTTTTCTCTTGAGATTGTAAGATGAGTGAAGCAACCAAATCTCCTGCATGTCCGGAATCAGGACCAACTTGCTGCAGTTTTCATGTAACTCGTGGATTTCTTCTTCAGGTCATAATGGAATCTGTGACCTCCATGTATATGATTGTTACAAATTGATATCAACACATTTAGGTTTAACTATCAAACTGGCATGTACAGATCGTAGGTGGATGTCCATTAAATTGTGCTAAATAAGGTAAGACATAAGTTAAATTATTCAAAAGTGTGAACATGTGTTAAGCATGCTTCTTAAGTGCCTAGGTGGTAAAGGGCAAAATAGGGTGCCTTGGCACTCATACCAATATATTTTTTAAGTATATATTATATATTTATATGGAGAAAATGCTATTGTTCACACTCATAGCGTTTTTTTGTTGTGGGTGTCCATTTGAGCCATTGATCTCATTGTGAATTGTGCATTTAAGTAGGGAGTGGGGATCGGAATCGTTGATCTTGCTGTGTATTGCACAGCTGAGCAGGGAGTTGGAATGAGTTGTGAGCACTATTGCCAATTCCATCTTGAATCCCATAACTGTGCAACGAGTGAGGAGGAGCATGAGTAGGGAGTGGGGAGTACGAGACTAAGTGGGGCACCTACAGCAAAAAACGCTACGTGCCCTCAACAACATCCCCTTCTATTTATATATATTTAATAATAATTATGTATAGTTTTAACTTCGATATTTTCCAAATAACATTCAAATATATAAACAAGCCTAAGATAACATCAAAATATGATGTTTAATAATACTATCATGTATATTTTATTAATATGTATGATTATATTTTTCAATAATTGCGTATATTTTAGTAGTATTCCATCAAAAAATTTATATTCAAGTTTTTTTTGTGAGAAAAATTGTTTAAAACTTTAAAAAACTTATATTTGATTAAATGGATTCAACAATCTATTAATTCAAGACAAGTAAGGTGAGCTGCTAAGGCATGGCCAATTCATGCCTTGGAGCCTAGGCACATGACTTAATTTGATGGTGTTAAGAGATCTCAAAATAAACTTAAAAAATGGGTATTAGGTAGAATAAAGGTTTACTCAAGATGATGCATATGGTATGTTAAAGTATCTCTCTGCGATTCTTATTTAGAATTAATTTTTGACTTACTTTCACCAATTAAAATTATGTCATAAACAAATATCATACATCAAAGTATTTCTTATTGAATTTTCTTTGTTATTTCAATCATAATCAAAGCAAACAAATATGAATTTAACAATGACTTTTGGTGTAAACTTATGTCTATTAGAAATTCTCTAATGTTTCCTCTCATGGTTTTAAGACTTTCAAATGGATATGGCCTCAGTATATGGGATGACTGTAAAATAAGTTACAACTCTTTTAAATTTGAGAAGAATAGATTAATTTCACCTTTCCCAGCAGCTAACAGTCTATTTTAGTTGACTTTTTCTGAAGAATTGCATGCTTGTAATCAAATATTTGCCAAACACGTGGGAAAAATAGTCACTGTGTTAGAGATCTAAAGGCGCAAATCTGTCACTTTTTTCTTTGATTTTTTCCTGTATTTCTTCTACTTCTTCTCATCCTTCTTTTTCATACATTTTCCAGTATTTTTTCTAAAAAATATTAGCTTGCTTTTTGTGTTTTGGTCATTGTCATGGTATTCTGAGATTGGCAATACCCATCAACCAATTCTGAGGGAGGATTTTTCATTCCTAGCCTATACTAGGCTCAAAACCTAATTATCTAGGTGTAAAGGTGCTAGGTGTTACCACGAGGTGCCTTGGATATTGCCTAGGTGGTACATGACAAATAAATTCAAAAAAATAGTTTCCTTAGGTGGTTGCCTAGGTGTCACAAATCAAGATTATAAAATCTCGATTTTCTGTCACATATTACTTGTTTGTATGAATTATTGATGCATATATTCAATGGACACTGTAGTTAATAATAGAAAATTGTAGTATACAAAAATAAACTAAAAAATAAAATAACGAGTTTTAAAATATTTAAACATTTTTGGTAAAATATGGCTGGGCCAAAATGTGGATGAAGACCATGAATTTGCTGTTCATTTGTAATAGGTTATTCAGGAAAAGAGAGGCTAGTCCTATCTTGACGCCCTCAAATAGATAATGGTCATTGCAGCTTGTATCATTTGATGATATCTATTTATCATTTTTTTTGTAGCTGGAATTTTTTTTATATAAATGTTAAATGCCAGTGGGACTTATACTTGTGACACTGATGTGATTTGCGTCTGAGACATTGGCTTCAATTATCATTTGATGAGAAAATGTTTTCCTCCAGGGGCTGGAGAATCAGGAAAATCCACAATTTTTAAGCAGGTTGGATGATTCATGTTATTTTTTGCCAGTTCATGCAACACTTGATCTACCATGGAACACCATTTCTTCATATGTTGCAGATAAAGCTTCTCTTTCAAACTGGTTTTGATGAGGCAGAACTTCGGAGCTATACATCAGTTGTCGATGCCAATGTATTTCAGACAATTAAAGTATGCAATTCTGAAAAGGGTGTGTTTGTTGTTTCTCTTTGATTATAAAGAGTTCAGTGTTAACTATAAGTTTCTACTGTGTCATGTTTTGTTCATCTCCTTTCTCAATACCAAAGAGATTGAGTTTTTCTGCAGATATTGTATGATGGAGCGAAGGAATTGTCTCTAAATGAAACTACTTCCTCGAAGTATGTTGTGTCCCTTGAAAATAAGGTTTGATTATGTTTTTCTTTGTTTATGTTGTTCAGAATATCAGCTAGTCTATGGCAGAACTCTTATGTTTAAATAGAGGAATTATGTCATCATTATAGATTAATGTTTTCATCAACCTCTCTCTCTCTCTCTCTCTCTCTCTCTCTATTGTAGATCCTTCATGTATAAATCTTTTTTCCTTTACGGTCCTTGTAAAATGGCAAGGTCACATCTTTTTTGCTTTTAACTGTAATACTAAGTGAAAACACAAAAGATAGGTGGAAGTGATTGTTTTTATTAGTAAACATAAGGTCTCTATATTTGGAGACAACACATAAATGATAAATACAACTTAAATAATGTGGAAATAAACCTACATACAACACACATGATATTTTAATATTCTAACACTCCCCATAAAGTTAGAAGATTCTGCTTATGATAGACTTTGTAACTCAACAAATATAAATATAGCAGAAAACAATGGATAGATAAAGGACATAAAAATCAATTATTGTAGTAGTAGCAGCAGCAAAAGGTCGTAATAGTTTTTATAGTAGTAGTAACAGCAAAAGTAATCCGAGATAAATTTAAAAAGCACTATATCTCAAGCAGTAGTAAATTAACCATTGAATGATGCAAATCAAAAGTAGTAAAATAAATAGACAAATGTAGTTTATCCTTGGGAAGTAGAGACAGGTAGATAAAAGTGATCTATTTTTAGATTTTTTTATGAAATTGATTTTTTATTTATTTTCTCTCTCTCTCTTTTTTTCTTTTTCCTCTTTTTGTCTTCCACCTTTTTTACTTTATTTTTTTAGTTGTCACATTTTTAACACTTCTTTTTTTACTTCCATCAAAATTCTTTGTTTTTCTCCATTTTCTCTCTTTTCACTCCTTTTTCTGTCTTCTCTTTCTCTCTCCTCTTTTTTTCATTCATGTGCCTCTTAAACTATTATTCTTCATTATTTTGTTGTCATCTTCCACCTACAATCATGGGTAGATTGTAGATGAGGAACAGATGGTGGTAAGCAACTTTGAGCGAGGGGTGGAATGATGGTTTATAAGCTTGTCAAGGGTCAATGCATGGCAACGATTGGAACCAAAGTTAGAGGAAGTTGTAGCAACAACAACACAATCATCATCTCATACAGCGTAGGAGCCATAGTTGTTCCTTTATATTGACTAGTAGTGACACTGGAGGATTAAACGCCTTGGAGAGACTAATTGAGTTACAACTACGATGGTACAGGGAAATAGGTGGTCCAATTTCTCCTATAGTATCTTGTAGAGGTTGGAATTTGAGGTTATGTGTAGTACCAAAGGAGCAGGTGGTGAGGATGGTAGGAGTGGTTGCGTAGTAGATGATGATGGTGGGAGTGGAGGTTGGATTTAGGTTTTTCTTATATTGATTGATCAACTCTTCTTTGGGGAGGAGAGGCTAGGAAGAAAGGAAGGGGTAAGAGTTTGCAACAATGGTGGAAGAGAGGTTTTGAGGCCCTCACAGCAATGTTGGATATTGGACATATAGGAAGTAGCAATTGTGTGTGCTGTAATGGGGGAGAGGGCATTGACAACTATAGTTTTGGGTAGGTGGATGACAGATAGTGGTGAGTGATGACTATCCTAGGGTTTTGAGGGTAGCTAACAATGGCTAGGGTTTCTTTTTCCCTTTCTACATCTTTCTCTAAAATTCTAAATGATTCTCAAAGCATTGACTTTGATACCATGTAGAAATACAATAAATAGGTGAAGTGATTGTTTTTATTAGCAAGTATAAAATCTCTACATATAAAGACAACATAGAGAAGACAAATACAAGCTAAGTGACGTGGGATTAAATCTATACACAACACATACATAATATCTTAATATTCTAATTTACTATAATCTAGATAAAAAATCTTTACCAAGAGTTTGGCCCAAGATTAGCATAAAAATCAGGTAAAGCAAAACCCTAACCAAATGGGTGCGGTACACACTACACACATATTTCCTTGATAAAATAGAAAAGTTAGGGACTTTTTAAGCTTTTAAATACTTCGATTGCTTGATGGCATTTGCCTCTGTTTTGTTGTTGAATACTTATTAGCAAGGTTTCAAAAATCAACACGGATCATCGAAATTTCAGCGATCCATGCTGGCTTTGGGTTTTACTAGTGCTAATATCTATTCTCATATTGGGAGTTCAAGGGATCGAATGATCTGTTGATAAAAATCAGTAATGGATTGATAGATTGTTCAATTCAACGCCTTTTTTAGGTTAACAAAGAGTGGATTGGCTGATACAAGAAATATATTGGTTGATCTGGTATGGATGATCGATAAGAGCCTTTTAGCTTTGAGCTTTGATGCATTGGGACCTTTGACAGAGGGTTGACGATGACTAGGAGATGATTTAGGGTTGACGATGACTGGGAGATGATTTAGGGTTGAATGGTGGCCTAAAGGCTTGCTGAAATTGTTAAACCCATTTGGGTTCTTAGTAGAGTTGTAGGAGTCAGGTAGGGCTTGAGGAAGCAGAAATCATCATGCCCGAAAGAAAAAGAAGAAAATAAAAGTAAAAAGAAGAAATACATTAAAAATAGGAAAAAAAGAAAAAGCAAGTCACGTGAAGGAACAAGACAAATCTAATAAAAAAAAGAAAAAAATAAATAAAAAGAAAAGCACTCATGTGAATGCAAATTTTTTTTAAAAAAAGAAAAAAGAAAAAGCAACAAGAAAAAGATAAATTAAAAAAGAAAAAGACAAATACAAGACATGTGAACAAGATATTAATATATGTATACGGTCCATATGACCCTCTTAGACATTCAACATGGAATTAATATATGTATAATTCCTTTGTTTTTTAAATCATTTGTCATTATGAATTTCCTTAACTTATTTGTAAATAGTTTAAGATTTTTTTTGTACATGTGTCTACTATATCTCTATCTAATTGATATTTTATGCCCAATAATTGCTTAAAAAATTTATGTAAGTGTTTTTATATGCTTATCATAATTTATTATATCTCATCCATAAGTTTCAAGTTGAAATTTGGTGTTTTATGATCGTTTTTACAAAAATATTGTGTTTTCATCGATATGATCATCGATCTTTAGTATATTTTCCTTTTTAAGAGGATCAATTCTTGATACGATATCGAAATTGATACATTGCTTATTAGCAATCTCCTTGGGTTTTCTATTCTTGTAGCTCAAGCGATATATTTTAGATTAAAAAACATGGTAGAGTTTAAACCCTTTGCAGCCATGCTAACAATTTGTGGCTGGCATGGTTTGGATGACTTAAGCTCTTTGGTGGACTAAATAGATTGTGGATTCTGTAGTGGTAGGGGAAAAAAAGTATGATCTTTTTGCTTGCACCAAAGATACTTATGTAAGGCCTAAGAGCCACAAATGCTTATGTGATACAAGCAAAATGATAGGATGAGAATGATCAATTTTTGAGTAGATAGTTGTGAGAACACAAGATAATAGGTGAAAGTTATATATCTTATTAACAAAATATAAGATCTCTAGTTATAGAGGCTACATAAGGAGAACACAAATACAAAAGTAATGTGAGACTAAACTCATATATAAACTCCTAAAAACCCTAATACATTATTTCCTTAACACTCTTCCTTGAGTTGGAGGATTTAACTTGCAATAGACTTATACAAAAACAAATTATAACAAGATAAATGAGAAGATATATAATAGATAGACAAGTAGTAGTAACAATGTTACGTAAGCTAATATACTAAAAGACTTAGCAAAGTACATTCCTACAAATATTAATACATCTATCATTAATTATTTAATAAAAGAAATTTAGTGTTGATCATTAACTTCAGATATTTCACATACCTCAAATCTTGTAGAGCATACTCTGCTTTGACAAAACAACACTACTACAACATTAATAATCACGCAAAAAATTCAAGAAATTAGTTAGAGATTGATAATGGAGTGTTTAACATTTTTCTATCTTGCTTTTTTCTCTTTTTTTTTTCACTTCCACCATTTTTTTCTATTTTTTATGTCTCTCTCCTCTTTTCTCCCCCTTTTTTCCCTTCTTTTTCGAACTCACATGCCCCCACATACTTTTACTTTGCTCCCTATCTTTTTTTCTTTTTCCTCTCTCCTCCCTTTTTTACTTTTTTCCCCTCTTATTTTCTTCCCCTTTTTTCTTCTTTTTCTTTTTCTCCTCCTTTGACGCCCATCATCTTTTTGCAACCCTAATGGGTGCAGGTAGTGATGGTACTTCTGGAGGCAAGTAGGGTGGATTGTGAAGAGGAAGTGGTGGTGCTGGCCACTACATCAGCAAGAGAAACATATCTAATGAATGGAAGTGTCAAGACCATATGGGAGAGTATACACGTTAGGGGGGTTTTGATGTTGGTAGTCGATGGTGTTGGTAGGTATGAGAGACTTAGATGTTGGATATCAACAGTTTCAATAGGGGAGGCTTGAAGTGGTAAGACCAATGTAGAGGAGAAACTTATTCAGTGATTGACATAAGGGAAGGGTGGCAACAACTGAGACGATGGTGGTTGGGGGAGGGTGACAACTAGAGGAGGGTGACAACTAGAGTTTCCCTCCTCTCTACTTAGAATTTTCACTTTTAATGAATTCTCAAAACCTACCCTCTGATACTATATGAGAACACAAGATAATAGGTGAAAGTTAGATATCTTATTAACAAAACATAAAGCATTTATTTATAGAAGCGATACAAGGAGAGCACAAATATACAAGCAATGTGAGGCTAAACCCACACGTAAATTCCTAAACCCAATACATTATTTCCTGTAACAATAGTTTCTAACATGTTATAACTATGCATTAATGGAGTATTTGTAGTTGTAGTGTTTGGTGGTTAGTGGTTTGTGAATGTCTACCAGTCCTAAAATGAAATGTTTGGTGATGACAGAAGCTCACAACCTAACTTAAACAGGTAGTGTCACTGCTGATGATACAAGCAAAACTGGACTGTTCTTTTATAGATTGGTAATTGAAATATGGCATAATCGTCTGATGGTACAAATATTATTTCCAAAGCAACTTTTTAATAGTCATATAGAAGAATGTTGTTTCTTTAGATGGCCAGTAACTGTTGAATTTTGAATAGCAGGGGGTGATCTGTTCTTTGATCAGTTTTCTCCTGAACATCATATGCCTCGGTTCTATTGTTGATGCTTAATGATACAACTTAATGACTAATTTTTACTGATAACTAGGTAATTGGAGAAAAATTATCTGAAATTGGTGCAAGATTGGATTACCCTCGTCTTACTAAAGAGCTTGTACATGAAATAGAGAGCTTGTGGAAAGATGATGCTATTCAGGTAGTTCCAATACACTTAACTTAAGTTTATTTCCCTTATTGTTGTTGTAAACATCATAAAATATGGTATGCAGGCAACATATTCTCGTGGAAATGTGCTTCACATACTGGATTGTACTCAGTATTTCATGGAAAATTTGCAGCGAATAGCAGATGCTAGTTATGTTCCAACAAAGGTTGTTATTTTATTAGTTTGTCATTATTTTCAGTTTTTTTTGCTTTTTATGCTAGCATCGAATGAATAATAATTTGCAGTCAAAAACACATTAGTTGTAGTGTTTTCTAGAAGGTTTGAAACTTTTACTTGCTTGAACAAGTCGGGCTTGTTCTATTCAAATTTGTAAACCTTGCCAGATTAAAAGCTGTATTCTCTTCTGGTTTGCTGTCTTCTTCAGTCAATGTCAAATCTACAAAACTTGCCAGCTTAAAGCTTTATTCTCTTCCTACCTCATGCTATTTTTACCCATCAATGGCTTCTATATTGGTATTTCCCAAATTATGTATGATTCTTGATATTTGTGAGGTCTAATAAGGCTAGGAAGAGTAGAGTTATTACCATTGAATTTAATTTTTAAGGCTCTAAAAGTAAAAATTACTGTGGGAGGAAGCAATTATTAACATGATGCAATGGATATGTCACCAGAATAACTGAAGAAATGGAGGTACTGTTTATTCAAGTGATTGGACATAAGGAAATAATCATTTCTGAATATTGAAGAATACTATTGCCATTGATGAAAACGATTCTTTTATTTGCTTCTATTATCTCATTTAAATATCGCTGAAAAATCTTTTTTATGAATGCTTTCTAACAGATGATCCTTATATTACAGGAGGATATTCTCCATGCAAGGGTTCGAACAACTGGTATTGTTGAGATACAATTCAGGTTTATAATGTAGACTTGTTTTTACTCAGCACTTGAATTGATGCATTTTGAATTGATTTATGCATGTACTTGATAAGCTATTCTTTTTGGTTAGCCCTGTAGGTGACAACAAAAGAAGTGGTGAGGTTTATAGGCTTTATGATGTTGGTGGTCAGAGAAACGAAAGGAGGAAATGGATCCATTTGTTTGAAGGAGTTTCAGCTGTAATATTCTGTGCTGCCATCAGCGAGTAAGGCTAGTTTTTATAGATAAATTTCTATCCAATTGGGTTACTGGATTGATCACATCAGAGTTTGTTAATTACAGGGTTCTTTGGCATTTCCATTTCTTGCTTTATCTGAATGTTTGTTGGTTTATGTGTGGTGCTCTGCCTGGTCTCACATTTGTCATTTATCATGCTCCATAACATTATCTGGTTTTGGTTCCCCTCAACAAACAGCATAGACCATACATTTTCATCTTGATTGGTAGTTTGTTTTATTAACAAAAGCTTGAAGCCACTGACCGGCAGTAACAGGGTTTAGGCATATTCTTTGCCTTTTTATTTTGATTTTCAGTTTTTTATTTTATAGATAAGATGGTTTGGCTGTTGTGTTTCTGTTAAAATAGTCCCATGTTGCCAAATGGAAATGTGAGTTGTATACTTAATAGTGACAGATCTTTATACTTATCACTAATTAATTTTAAATTGGATGTCTCACATTTTTACAAGGTATCAAACATTGGCAGACCTAAATTAAGGTCAGGTGGGGCACAAAAATGATTAATGATTGTATAGTATATGGTTTGTTTTTAGAAAAATATTGTTCCATAAAGATCTATTTGTTTAGGGCCATATTACTTTAAGTGTTCTTTGTCATGTTTATGTAATTTCTATATAAAGAAGTCTCATGCTTATAAATGAAAACATCTAATCTTCCACTTATTTCCTCTTATTCTTAATATGATATCACAATTAATTTACGTACATCTATTTGTGTACACTTGTAGGCATATAAATAAGTCATTAGTGAGAAAAAATATTAAAATATTTTTATATTAGTTAAAATAGAGACCAAACTAAGTTTAATATATGATAAAACCCTTTCACTTATTGTCAATTGATTTTGAGATGAAATTTCAATATGTTAGAATAGTCTCATATTGATTAAAATAGAGATTGAATTAAGCCTAATATATGATAGAATCTTTTCACTCATTGTAATTGGTTTTGAAAAGACATTTCAATTTGGTATCTGAGTCTTAAGTTTTGAGAGTCCTATGTAGAGAAAAACCTTAAGTAGGAGGAGAGAACTCTAGTTGTCACCATTTTCCATCCACTCTCAATCAATTTGTTTCCTTCCTCTAGGTCGCTCTCACTGTCTAAGCACAATGTCTTATATAACATGTCACTAGGTAGTCTTCTTGAAGCTCTCTTAACCAACTCGAGCCTCCTTTCTCTACTCAAGCATGTCTCTCTCTTTGTTTAACTCTTTGCTGTTGGCATAATGATCCACTCGTTGACTTATTGTGTGGATCTCTATCAGCCGTAACCCTCAAACTCCATGCAACTCTTGTAGGTGACAATTTCCTTTAGTTCAACTTGTGTAGTTGATACTCTTTATTGGGTGATCTCTTTGATCCAACAACTCTAGCCTATTGCACGTAAATGACTCTCTTCCTCACTTGTAACTTTTGTTGCTCCCTTTGTTGCTCTTTTTTTTGGTAATCTCTTTGACAGGAGACTCTCTTTACTTTGATGATGTTGTCTTGCTGCTAACACAGTGACTAGAAAAAAAGAGAAAAAAGGAAGGGGGAGAAGTTGTGGAGCATGTGCAGGTGTGAAAAAGAGAGAGAGAGAGAGAGGGTAGTAAAATGAAAACAAATGGTGGAAGTGTAAGAAAAAGGTTGGAGAAATTGTCAATTGGAAGTGCAATAACAAACAAAGCATCACCTGAAAGAGAAGTGAACTGGAGATCTACATGAGTAAAAGGCAACAATGAAGAAATTGATAAATGCTTGCATCAATGCATGTACTAAAAGGAATGATATGCGATTGCTATGTGTGCAAAAGGGATGTGTGACTTGTGCAAGTGGTGGCTAGCATTGCTTAGGATATGAAAAGGATGAGCCAAAGGAGAGAGGTTGTAGGAGTTGCAATAACAATTGTTTGTTGAAGTTGTAGATAAAGAGGGAAAAGGTGAAAGTGGCTAGAGTGGTTGAAGTGTATGAAGTTGTAGATAAAGAGGGAAAAGGTGAAAGTGGCTAGAGTGGTTGAAGTGTATGAAGTTGTAGATAAAGAGGGAAAAGGTGAAAGTGGCTAGAGTGGTTGAAGTGTATGAAGTTGTAGATAAAGAGGGAAAAGGTGAAAGTGGCTAGAGTGGTTGAAGTGTATGAAGTTGTAGATAAAGAGGGAAAAGGTGAAAGTGGCTAGAGTGGTTGAAGTGTATGAAGTTGTAGATAAAGAGGGAAAAGGTGAAAGTGGCTAGAGTGGTTGAAGTGTATGAAGTTGTAGATAAAGAGGGAAAAGGTGAAAGTGGCTAGAGTGGTTGAAGTGTATGAAGTTGTAGATAAAGAGGGAAAAGGTGAAAGTGGCTAGAGTGGTTGAAGTGTATGAAGTTGTAGATAAAGAGGGAAAAGGTGAAAGTGGCTAGAGTGGTTGAAGTGTATGAAGTTGTAGATAAAGAGGGAAAAGGTGAAAGTGG
>JAMKPZ010006086.1:0-14596 GCA_024699675.1 Amphibolis antarctica | reverse complement strand
ACATTCTGAGAGGGTATTCAGCAACCCTTTTGATACAGATGATATCTTTCTATGAGATCTTAACATCTTCGATTTTGCAGGTAATGCAAGAACATGATTATGCTCTTTAACAAATTTCTCAACCACCCACACATTTAATTCATTGCGCACCACATAAAACCTTGCAGTACAACCCTCCCGAATGTCTCGTTGTCTACCCACATCACTTTCCGAGCAACGTTTGTCATTCATGTCCTTATGTCCCTCTTTATAACAAACAAAATTACGTACTATTAATTCTCCACTAGCTTTTGATTTTCTGAACCAACTTTTTCTAATAGCAAAACCTTTCTTCATTGTATATGCATTATAAAAATTATATTCATCATCCTCCGAAGAAAATGTCATGGTATGGTGTAGACTTGCACTTCCTTCTCCTTCTCCATCAGGATGGCTAGCCGACCCTTCCATTCTAATATTGAACTCTAAGTCATCAAGCCCTTGCATTTTAGAATAGTCCTATTCGAGCTATTATACTTGCTGTTTATCATACAATAGTTTTTGACAATTCGAGAATGGTTGATTCTTTAATTAAAAGTGCGACAATAAAGGAGTGAGACTTTGAAATTATCAACCACTCTGTAAAGTTAACATTGCAACATTTAATTAAAGTTATCAACCACTAATTATCAATGACTCTGTAAAGGTGTACATATTACGACTTTTAAATTACTAATAGATTAAGATAAATAACTTTAAATTTCAAAGTATGTTGATAACTTTACAGAGTAGTTGATAACTTTAAAGAGTAGTTGATAACTTTAAAGAGTAGTTGATGGATAACATTTCAAATTAAACATATTTTACTTTGTCCTAACTAACTTTTTTCCCAATAAATGTTGCAAACATTTTTCCCCAATAAATGTTCGTTCATGTTAAATGAAAGTATAATCAATGTACTTAATAAATCAACTTTTAAAAACATGAAAGCACACTTGTAACCCGTCGATAGATCCAATGCTAACTGACGTCCTTCTGTGTTTCATTCGATAACTTTAAAAAGACCAAGGGGAAGACGAGGGGACTTCCAGGGGGACGATGAATCGCAGATGACGATGATTGGGGAAAAAGAATCGCAAATCCCAAATCTCAGGTGACTTTTTGTGATTTTTTTGTATTAAAATAAATGGACTGCTTTTACGCAGGTGTCACCGGTGAGAGTTTTTTTTCGGTGGGAGAGTTTTTTTTTCGGACACTCTCTCTTTTAATCAAACAATCGTTAATCTTTGATCCAATAAGTACCTATCTAGAGAACTATTTTACCTATATATATATATATAATATTATAACATATATTATATTATATTTAAGAGAAATAATTGTAGAGAAAGTCAAGGAGCTAGGGAGGGAAATAGTTGCGCTGGAGAGAGAAACAATATGTTGGTTGAGAGTAAAAATAAAAAAACATTTCATTGAAATTTTAATATTAAATAAAGGGTGAGTACGAAGAAGATCGATGTTTTTTCAAATGCTCCGTAAATTAAAACAGAGCATTGGAAAACACAACATTTTGCGTTTACACGAAAACTCGGCGATTTCAAAAACGTTGTTGGCTGAGCGTCGTCCGACATTTTCGGACGTGTTTGACAAAAAGCGCCGATAAGCCAACTGTAAAATTTTAAATTTTCGTTTTATACATTTGATAATTTTTAATTTATAAAAATTTTAACGTCAATATTGTTCAAGAGTTCTTCCGTTCTTAACTAATTAAGTTATTAATTTTATTTATTTTCGCATTTAACATACGTAATTAAAATTTTATTTGATAAAACTTACATATTAAATGAACTAAGAGCACATCTTTTAAGTAATATGATTCTTGAAGTGAAATTTTTTTTAAAAAAAAAAAATAATTATGATAAAAAATTTTACTTTTATTATTAAAGTATATACCTTACACAATAAGATTTTTAAATCATAAAAATCTCTACGAAAATTCAGATGAAACGAATGTGCATTAATATTGTATTTTTGGGAAGAGTAGGTAAAAATTAGATTTTTGAAATGAACGTGGATGAATAGTAATTGAAGTTGAGAAAAAAAGTAAATATTGTACGCAGTTATATTATTTGGTAAATTAATATTTTAACTTTAACTATGTATAATAATATCATTTGATGTGATGTAGTTAAAATTATATAAATAATTATTAAAATTAAATTTTAACTATTATTAGTATATAGAATTTCATTATTTGTTAAAAATAATTTTAACTTTAACCGTATATAATAAAAACAGCTGCAACTCGAGAAAACAAACGCTGTTGAATTCACCGTAACATTACACTCTAGCTCTCGACAATTTTCGAAATCCAGAATTTATATTTTCATACATCTTACGCGATGTTGCGTGTTTCATTGCTAGCAACCATTATAAGTTACATGATTTTCTAGCTTTCTAATCTAATTTGATCAAGGTTAAGTCTAAGTCGGACGTCACGATCTTAATATTTCAAATCTCAGATCATCCACCAACAAAAACCATCAATTATGCGTTCAAGTTATAGCTTGACTTCTTATTTTTTCAAATTGAGATATAATTTCATCCCAATCGATTATTACTTTTCATACACAAATAATGCTTGAAATTTAATTTAAATAAAAAATTTAGCATCTATTTATAATCATTTGGAAATTCAGAAATAAAATTTATATGATCATTTATGATATAATTTATATGAGCCGTACGATACATATTACATTATTACAGGAAAATTTGTTACCGTGAAACCGTAGGTGGTTTGGTTCTGTTCCGTGAAAGCTTCGCGAAAATTTAGAAATAAAAACAATGATGGTGTGAACGACTCAGGATGATCTCATCAACCGATCGCAACAGTCAGAGCTCTAAACCCAAGGAGGCGTATCTAGCATGTTCACACAGCTCACTTCTTCTACCCGTACTTGATGATTATAATAATGTAACAGTGATAATGATGTCATTATACTATTACTATTATATATTATTAAAGGCATCGATTAGAGTGACAAGAGCAATGGCTTTATGTTTCTCAACGCATGTCTTGATGGTTGATAATCTAAGTCCAGCGTCATCGCCCCTTCGCCATCAGCGCGCGTTACTTTATAATTCCCTTGAGAAAATTCAAGTCGACACGGAGAGGTTGGAGGATTAATTTAAACGTGGGTTTATTACGCGCATTTCCGATACGCATCTCATAAAACAAAAGTCTCGTTTTAAAAAAAAATTATTTAATTTTAAAAGTTGAATAAAGTTAAAATTAATGTTAATTTTTCGAATAAAATAAATATAAACTGTATAATAATTAAAATGGTAAAAATTTATATGTTAAGTTTATAAGATAATAATGATATTAAAAATTTACGTAAAATTAAAACTAATTAGAAATTAAATTAAACGAGACAAAAATAACAATTGACAAAAGCTTTCTACCTACCGGCTTCTGTGCCCGTGACAAAAACGGTACGATTTACATCTTGTAATTAAAGGGAATTGTATTAAATTATAAATTGTGACCAATGTGAGAATTTATCGAACCTGCGAAACGATTATCGAAAACAATTTATGATCGATCAGATCAGCGTATATAGTTTTCAAAAAAAAAAATTGTGATCATCAATTTATGCATTGTTGGCGTGATAAAACATACTTGATTATTTGTAATTAGCTAAGATGTCGATGATCCGTGCGTCAGGTTAATTATTTGTAAACCATATGATTGATTACATACATTTTTTGACGAGTAGTTTTTAAATTCTATAAGGATGACAAAGGCCGAAAAAAATGTTAAGAGTCATAGATACAGGTAAGAAACAATAGAAAAAGCTTTTAGTCATGTTGTCCAGCACAACGGGCATTAGCTGGGTTAATTGGGGTCAAATCTTGAGCTATAATAGTAGGATTCGAAGTTGCAGGCGGAGAGGAGAGCCAAAAAGAGGATCTATTAGATTAATTAGACAATAGACTTTTTAACTGCAGATCTGTCACACCTGTGGTAAGAGATTAAATCACAAGAGACGGATCGAAAAAATCTATTGAGTTGATATCCTAAGATAAATTCCTGAAAATTAAATTATTATGAGCCAACTAGATTGACTAAAAGAAAGCAAATAACAATCTGTGGATAAAAGTTGAATGAACATTTAAGTTAAAAAATAGGAAGACTTAAGAAGAATTAATTGAAGGTTGCAAAACGGAATTTGCAAATATGCAGTCGAAGAAAAGATGCGGAGTGGTTTCAGATTGTAAATGGTGCAAATAGTAGATTCCTACCAATTTCTTTTAGCTAGATTAGCCTTAGTAAGGTTTTTATCATGAATGAGTAACTAGACAAAGTATTTAATTTTAGGTGAAACTTTACTTTTCCAGATTATTTTAAAGTAAGGGGCATCGAGTCCCACCATTTGAGATCAAAGTGTAACAAGATTTCAGAGAGTAAGCTTGATTACCACTAAACTAGTTAATAGTATCGGCCCCTTGAGAAACAAAAGTATTATCAATTAAAGAAAAGAATTTATTAGATAGGGAGTTATATATATGGGGGAAATGTACGCGAAAGAAGATTGCGTCTGACGGAAGCAGAGGAGAAATAAGATAAGGTTTTAGCTACAGTAATTTTTCTCTTAATTATTTGATAGGTGATTGTAAATTTTAGGAAAAATGAATTTTAGCTGTTGATCTCCATGCCATCTATTTTCCAAAAAGAGTGTTTTGTTCATTAGCGATATGGAAGAAACAAAATTGGGAAATGAGAGCGAAAAGGCTTTTGATTATTTTCCAAGCTAGGGAACAGTTTGCTAATGAGCAATTTAGCAGAAAGGCACTGATAACTCTGCTGGAGAGGTATTTGGCTCTAATGATATGACGTCAGAGGGGAGAGTCAGGGGATAACTGCAAAAGTCTCTGAACCAATTTACTTTTGAGGGTAGTAGAGAAGTTTTTGAGATTTTAGAGGGGTTTTGTGTTTCATGAAAATCTTAGAAAAATAAAATTTTAAAAGTAGTTTTGGATTTTTAAGTATTTATGCATTTTAAACAAATATACAAAAATTTTAATTTTTTTCTATCACTGTAGGTACATATTTTTTCGCCATTTCTTATTTATTAGGTTAAAAAATTCTTACAATTAGTAAAAATTTCATTACGATGATTATGTACGTCTTGTTCAACCTCTCTTAACTATCACTACACAGAAAATGTGAAATTATATTTGAAATGTTAAAATATATAATATTTATAAAAAATTTAAAATATTTTTTTTGAAATTTTTGTAATATGCAAAAACAATTATAATTTTTTTTCTATTTCCTAATTTTCTTTTTTGTTTCTTAAATTTTAATTTTTCAAATTTCCTATGTACACAAATGGAGTCCCACACTCCATATCTTTTAAGGGAATCCCAATTAGCCAAATGAATTTTATTATCAGAACAAGCATTGTTATTACAAAGAAAGTTCTTGCAAATTTTGTCTAAAATAGTAAGGATTGAGCTTAATTGGTAAGTTTAAAATAGAAAGAAAGTAAAAATGAAATAGCATAGAGAACAAAATTTAGAAGAGTTGTTCTTCTGACAATGGATAGATTTTTACCTTTCCATCTGTTGAGCTTGGTTAGGAATCTATCAATAATTTTATTCTAATGTCACAATGAGAATATGATCAATTATGTACGTTAGCCATGTATATCATGCAAGTAGAGTACGTAATGATGTGCATGTGCGGGTGCATATATATATATATACTCTGGTTCAATAATATTATCCATTTAATTTACGCAGCAAGCCAGACTATGAACTATTACTAGTACGTATGCTGCAGTGAGATGAACATACATATATCGGAAGACAGCCTAGAAATTAATTAAGGGCCTTTCTTCATTAATACAAGGAATAGGAAGTAATTGTTGAGAAAACGATGTTCCTTCGTGACCACTTCATAGTCACCTAACACTCCTCAACCCGTACACGTCTCAACAATACGCGTCTCCTCAGATTGCTCATCGGAGAAAACACTCAAGCTCTCTCTCTCACAATATTGTTATAGGTGGAAGAAGGAGAAGGAAGAAGGAAATGGACACAAGGATTTACGTAGTCGACAAATAGCCTACTTCACAAGGGTGCTGGTGCTATCTCGATCTTCGTGCCACTAACAAACAAAACACACAAATAGATCACTCTACAACCTGTCCCACTTGTGCCATCACACACTTCTCTCTTGCAGCAACATGTCACTACAGGACACGATACACCTTTTATATAAGGATACATAAGAGAACCCTAAAAGACAAATACGAGAGGACCCTCGATCTTAACGTCAGCCTCGAACTTAGTGCCACCTAACAGCCAAATGGACACACTCGACTACCAGATTTGTAGCCACCTGCAACTTGTCTCTGGCCACATCGGTCCTTCAACTAGCTGTCGCCTGAGCTGGTTGCCACCTGACCAGCCGAGTCAAGCTACCGCTCTGCTAGTCTTTGGCTCCCACCCTCTCGTAGCTTTATGTCAGTCCGTAAACTTATCTCCGTATACTTATGACCATAAACTTAAGTTGTAGACTTAATGCTGTAAGGTTAAGGTCTTACGCTCTCACTCCTGGCCCTCTGCACAACCTGAATACTCGATACCTGACTACCGCCCTATGATCTCAGCATCGACCTATTCTCTGGTGGAAGTCGGCTCTTCACTTCTACAACCTGAATACTTCGGCACACAGTTGCTACTTCACAACTGCCATCTCGTGGACCTGACTATCGCCTACACTCTGGTAGAAGACCGTCTCCATGCCTTGCAACACTACTTGGAGGCTATCTTCCAAGTAAACACCCAGCTTCCAGTGGCACCTTCTGTGGGTTCCACTACTAGCACCCGTCTCCAAGCTTCACGCTCCATGGAGACCAATGAGACTCATGCAGAGTTTCAACTTCTTCACTATCATCACCTTGGTGAGCATGTCTACAGCGTTCTCTACTCTCTTCACCTTCTAAAGATTCAAGCTTTCCTCTTCGACATGTTCTCGGATGAAATGGAACCTCATTCGTATGTGCTTTGACCTCAAGTAAAACTTTGAGTTTTCCACCAGGTAGATGGCAGACTAGCTACCGCAGTACAACACACTGCATTCTTGTCGGTGGCCTAGTTCGGCTAGCAAGTTCTCTAGTCAAATCCTCCCCTTTGCCGCTTCTGCAACGGCCACGTATTCCGCCTCGATGGTGGAGAGGGCAACTGTGCCCTGCAGTTTGGATATCCAGCTCACAACTGTACCTCCCATGGTATATACGTACCCTGAGGTGCTCCAGAACTTATCCATATCTCCTCCTAAATCCAAGTCGCAGAAACTCATCAGCTTTGTTGATCCATTTTGATAGCATAGGTCACATTCAGATGTCTCCTGTAGATACCGCAACATCCACTTCATGGCATGCCAATACTCTACACCTAGATTGCTCATGAACTTCCTCACTGTCACAACGACATGGGCGATGTTCAGTTGGGTGCAAGTCATGGCGTACATGAGGTTGTCCATGGCAATCGCATACAGAAATCGGGTTATCTCCTCTCGGTCCCGCTCCATGCTCGGTGATTGCGTCTTCGACAACCTGAGTTGGGCTCCCAAAAGAAGATCTGTCTTCCTCTCATCTGAGATGTTGAATCTCCTAAGTACTTTCCCCAAGTACTTCTCCTAGTTCAACCTCAACATGCCGATTTTCCTGCCTCGAATGATCCGTATCCTAAGAATCTGACAGGCCATACCCAAGTCCTTCATCTCGAACTTCCGGCTAGGTTGTCCCTTCAGCTTCCGAATCTCGTCCATGCTTGAGGTCGCAATCAGTATGTCATCTACATAGATTAGTAAAATAATATAGCACTCATTCATTCTCTTGATGTAGCAATAGTGGTCTGCACCGCATCTGTTGAAGTTCATGGTACAAATGAAGCTATCGAATTTCTTGTACCACTACTTGAGTGCTTGCTTCAACTCGTATAGACTCTTCTACAGCTAGTAGACTAGTTCGGCTCTCCTGCCAGCTTCTGCATACCCTTCTGGTTGTCACATATAGATCTCGTCATCCAAATCTCCGTGAAGAAACGCCCATCTTCACATCTATTTGTTCCAAGAACAAATCTTTGGCTGTCGCTATGCTTAGGACAATTCTCACCGTGGTCATCTTGACTATCAAAGAAAATACCTCTGTGTAGTTGATGTCCTGAACCTGTTGGAAACCCTTGACAACAAGTCTAGCCTTATATTTCTTATTGTTGTCTGGCTGTTCTTTTAATCTGAACACCCACTTGTTGTCAAGTGCCTTCTTACCTTCGAGTAACTGAGTCATCTACCATGTTTTGTTTCTTTCCAGGGATCTCATCTCCTCCCTCATGGCTAACTCCCACTGGTCCACATCCTTCGCTTCAATTGCCTCAGGATAACTCCCTAACTCACCGTCATCTATCAATAGCAAGAAGTTGGAAGATGATGAGTACCTGTCTAGTGCCCTGGAAACCCTCGTCGATCTTCTGGGTTCAGGTGTCATCATCCTGCTCTCTTGCTTCGATTACCGCTCCTTTTCAACCAGTCGTTGGTTTACATGACCCAACAGCTACTCAGCTAACTCTGCACCCAAGCCTTTAGTAGACCCACCATCAATCTCTTGGATCTGCTCATTTCGTTCTCTGGAAGTTCGGTCATCTTCTACCGGCTCCCTCTCCTATTAGTTCAGGACCCGTGAGGGGCCCTCAGTCCGCTTGCTTCAGCTTGTGGCCAACTCTAGACTACCGGTTGCCGGTTGGTGCTACCCGGCTGCCACTCAACTATCACTTCATTTCCGTGCTTGTATAGGTGCTTCTCTTCAAAAATAATGTCTCTTGTACGGACCACCTTCTTGGCATCGTCATCCTAGAGTTGGTAGCCAAGATATTCCTGTCCATACCCAACAAAGTAAACTTCTTCGATTTTAGGTCCAATTTATCCTTCTTTTCCTCTCTGACAAGCTGATAGGATAAACAACTAAAAATGCGTAGATGAGAGAGACTAACCTGCTTTTCACTCCACATCTCTTCCAGCATCTAGAAGTCAACCGAGATTGATGGCCTTCGATTTATCAGGTAAGCCATCGTGCTAACGGCTTCTACCTAGAACATCTTTGGAAACTCGGCATGTAGCCTCATGCACTGGGCCCTCTCATTCAACATCCAGTTCATCCTCTTGGCAACCCCATTCTGTTGCGGGGTTCCGAATACCATTTAGACTCTCCTGACTCCTTCTGTCTCATAGAAATCAATGAACTCACTACTGTCATATTCTCCTTTGTTATTTGATCTGATGCATTTCACCTTTCTCCCTATCTGGTTTTCCACTTCTGCCTTTCACTTCTTGAAAGCTTGAAAAACATCTGACTTGCGCGTGAGAAAGTGCACCCAGACCTTCTGAGTACAGTTATCGATGAACGTTACATTATACTAGGAGCCGCCTAACAAATGGACGGGTGCTAGCCCCCACACATCTGTGTGAACTAGGTTCAGCTTACTTGGCTTTGGATCGTGAGCCACCCTTGAGAAGCTGACCCTCTTCTACTTCCCCAAGATACAACTTTCACAGCTCTCCAGGTAGACTTCCATTAGTTCTAGAATTCTTCTGCCGACAGCTAGCAGCTTCAGTCCCTTCTCACCTATGTGTCCCAGTTGGCAGTGCCACCTCACCTCTCGTGAAATATAGAGTTTCAATCCTCTAACCGAATGCAACCACCCAAATGCCCTTGGCCACTTTCCACTTGTCACTTCCAAAGCCGACATGGTGACTCTCCTGGTCTAGTTGGCTAACGGAAATAAGGTTCTTGGCCAAGTCAGGGACGTACCTCACCTCCTAGACTTTCCACAGTCCCTACTTCATTTGGATTCGGACTTCATCTTGTCCGAGAACGTCCAAACTTGTATTGTTGGCCAGATATACCTTCTTTACTGGCATCTCCTGATAGTTCTACAACAACTCCTTCTGATACATCGTATAGAACGATGCACCCAAGTCCATCACCCATGTATCGACCAGATTGTCAACACAACAAATTAAGGCATCACTTGCATCCCTAGCGGTAGTCGCATCTGCCCTCCTGGGTTTTGGACACTTCGATCGGAAGTGTCCAAACTTGTCACAGTTCTAGCACTTGATTTCTACACAGCTCTTGCTCTTGCCACGTGATTTCTACTGGTAACCGAACTTGCTACGCCCCCTGCTCTTCACGTTGAGTGCTGATGTTGACGCCTCTCTACTATTTTGGCGGATGTCCTTGTTAAGCACCAAATTTGTCACTTTCCCTATGTTTAGCCTTCCATGTCCCAAAGAGTTGCTCACGAAAGTCACCATAGCTGACCAGCTCACCGGTAGCAACGACAACAGGATCAACACCCAGACTTTGTCATCGAACATGATCTCCACTAAATCTAGCTAAGTCAATATTGTGTTGAGCTCGTTCATGTGGTCGACTGCCGACGTTTCCTCTTGCATCTTCATGTTAAAGAGTTTGCATATAAGAAATACCTTATTGGATGTCGTCAGCTTCTCGTAGGTATTAGACAAGGCTCTCACGACTCCAACTATTGTCATCTCCTTAGCAATGTTGAACAACACATTCCTTGCTAGCAACAACCTAATTAGCCCCAGAATTGTTCAATCTAAAAACTTTCATTGCTCTTACTCCATCTTCTTCGATTTCCTTCCTAACAGTGGCTGATGGAGATTTTTCTAGTACAGACTATCCTTCATCTGCATCTTCCAGAATCTGAAATCTTTTCTGTCGAACTTGTCGACTCCGTGCTTCCTCTCCTTTACCATCACAAACTTCTTTTGGATTCTAGGTGGAACTCTCCAGCTGTCGCTTCTCCTATCGAATGTCTTCTCCAAACAACCACCTACTGCACACGATACTCTCCTCCAGACATCGCTCTACTCAGCCGACTGCTGCTTCTCCTACCAGGTGTCTGCTTCAAACAACCGCCTACTGCAAATGACACTCTCCTTTGGATGCCACTCTACTCAGCCGACTCTCAGTTGGTTCTGTCCGGTAGCTGACTCCTCCACCTGTGACTGCGTACCTACTTCATGTTCTCCAATGATGCTCTCACTTGACCTGAAAGTTTTGATACCAATTGTTGGGAAAATGATGTCCCTTTGTGACTACGTCACAATCGCCTGACGCTCTTCAACCTATACGCATCCCAACAACACGCATCTTCTCATATTGCTCACCAAAGAAAACACTCAAGCTCTCTCTCTCTCATAGTATCGTCGTAGGTGGAAGAAGGAGAAGGAAGAAGGAAATGGACGCAAAGATTCACGTGGTTCGGCAAACAACCTACTCCATGGGAGTGCTGGTGCTATCCCAATCTTCGTGCCGCCAACAGGCAAAACACACGAACTGATCACTCTACAACCTGTCCCACTTGCACCGTCACACACTTCTCTCTTGCAGCAGTATGTCACTACAGGACACGATACACCCTTTATATAGGGATACACAAGAGAACCCTAAAAGACAAATACGATAGGACCCTCAATCTTAACGTCAACCTCGAGCTTAACGCCACTCGACAACTGCATGGACACACTCGGCTACTGGATCTGCAATCGCCTGCGACCTGTCTCTGGCCACACCAGTCCTTCAGCCAGCTGCCGTTGGACTAACCCAGCTACCAGTCCTCTACATTGGCTACCGCCTGACCAGTCGAGTTAAGCTACTACTCTGCTGGTCTTCAGCTCTCGCTCTCTCGTAGCTCTATGTCAGTCTGTAGACTTATCTCTGTATACTTACGACTGTAAACTTAAGCCATAAACTTAAGGCCATAAGGTTAAGGTCATGCGCTCTCGCTCCTGACTCTCTGCACAACTCAGATACCTTGTACCTAACTGTTGCCCTGTGATCCCAGCATCCGCCTGTTCTCTAGCGGAAGCTAGCTCTTCACTTTTGCAACCTAAACACTTCGACACCTGGTTGCTGCTGTGCAGTTGTCGCCTCATGAACTCGGCTATCACCTACTCTCTAGTGGAAGATCGTCTCCATGCCCAGTAGCCATAATAGTAATTAACGTACATAGATTAATTAATTGCTTGATCACACTGCATTTAGAAAATTACACGGACATCGTACGTGCCTTCCTTTCTCCACAAGCAAACCAATGATATATCAATTCCTACCCCATTCCATTTTCCTATGGTTTGGTGGCCTACCGCAAGGGTGTAAGATATGAACAAGACATGACGAATGCGGTTCCGTGGTTGATCTTCTCCTCTGATCCGGTCATCTCGTCGGCGAATCCAAAGAGGTCGATCGAGGTGCATGCATTACCAAAACAAAAAATAGTCCATGCATGGAAGTGGGGTGAGGTTTCATGTTTCTAGTGTACTTCTGTTCAAATTATATGACAAATCATGAATTAATGTACCATTTTGTTAATTAATACACCCGACTTGTTGGTAGTCGTCATTATCTACATGACAAGTGATTAACCGACCATAAACCACTATTCTTTAATTTACACGTGAGTAGGTGCTCAAAGTCAGCTCATCGATGTTTAAATATTGTTCGAAAAGTTCTGTACATATATACCTTAATCTACAAATTTAACTAAGCTAATTACCATCCGATCGATGTTAAATAAATGTAAGAAAGATAAGGAAAACAAGAAAGAAGGGGAAGAAAAGATTAAATAATATATGTGGAAGAGAATAATATACGTGTATATATTTTGCTAGCTTGTAATTAATATATAAAGGACGGTATATATGATTTTTTTTCAGGGAACTTGCAGGTTTCTACGTTGCATTATAAATGAGATGTATGATATCCGATCTGCTAATTAACTAAGCCAAAATAAAATAACTTACCTTTTCCATTCGCGAAGCTGAAATTTGTGCTCGATATATAATCATCTTAATTAATTACTTATTGGTTCCTCTCTCAGATTTATATATATATATATATATATATGATCGGAAAGAAAGAAAACGTTTTCTTTCTGAACTTTCAAACACTCACACCAGGTTTAATGATTTTTTATTTTTAAGTTTATTCACAAAGGTATTGTCAATCAAGAAAACCTTCCAGAGGAAGAAGCAATACTTGAACTACACCATCATCGTCGTCATTTCATCGTATTTTGCATTTTAGGACTTTTTACAAGAATTTTTCTATATTTATTGATTTTACTGATTTTTCAATTCATATGAATTCTTATATTTGCATAAATATCTAAATTTTTAATTTCCTTCATTTCTCGCAAAAAAACTTTAATTTTGTTTCCTGTCCTTTTGTGTAGAGTTGTTAAGTTGGTCATACATGTTGAATTGAGTCAACATAGTCTAATTAGACTTGTCAATCATATCGTATCAGTACGGTCTACACCACCAATGAGCCAACTCAGGCATAGCCCATGGCACAAAAAAATACTATTTGTGTCGGTTAATGACACAAGTTTGATCAACACGATTCTTCGTGGGACCCGGTGTTACTACCCGACGACCGACCCAATGACCCGACAGCTGATCCAAGACTCGACAGCTCGTCTCCCCTGCCAGCCGCACAACCCATTCACGGTTCACTCCCCTCCAGCCCACACGACTGTTCACCCTACGGTCCCTACTGACCCGCACGGCCTTCCGCCCTTTCAGCCTTCCCCCTCGAGCGGGACGGCGAGACTCAGCACTACAAGTCGGTTGTCGGCCCAATGACCTAGCAACCAACCCAATGACCCGACTGCCAGCCCAGACACAATTCCCCAACCCACCCGCCTATCCATACGACCGTTCAACCATCAATATTTAAATTTAATCCAACATTCAAGTATTCAACAACTTAATAAATGAGACAATCTAACAACAATGCATATAATTAAATTAAGTTTTTATTTATTAATAAATTACATATTTTATATTTACATTATTACAAATTTACAATTACATTTAAACAAATTTTACAATAAAATTAAATTGCATTTTAAAAAAAACTACAAATTGAAAAATTAAAATTAAAATTTTTTAATTATAAAATATTTATGTTTGTAAGTTGCTCTGTAAAATCTTCAACTTGATTTTGTTCACGGAGTGCAGCATACTCCTAGTCTTTTACACATATTAATGTTTTTATTATATCTTCTTTAAGCTTGCATATTCGGTCATCAAGCACGTTGTCACTCATGCTGAAAACATGTTCACAAGCTACTGAAGACACTAAAATTATTAATAAATCATTTACCATTATTGATAATATTGGAAAAATCAGTGATTGTTGCCTCTACCAATCTAAAACATCAAACGTATTTAAGTTAGAATGTTGAGTAAATAATGATGATTGATGATTTGTTGCATTAAAAGTAATTAATTCTTATCTAGATAGTATATGATTATAATTATATGATGATGATGTTGGAATATCTTCTTCAAATCTTGAATCTTGTAAAAATGCCTAAGAATTTAAAGATGGTCTAATATTTGATTCTGGTATTGTGGACATTGGTGGAGGAAAATGTTCTATTCTTAATCCATATCTTTGTGTGTATAAATCAAACATTTGATTTAATTATTCTTCTATTGTACTAA